>JAODUH010002580.1:0-11935 GCA_027564835.1 Typhlichthys subterraneus | reverse complement strand
GAGGGAGAGCGGGGAGAGAGAGAGAGAGAGGGGAGAGAGAGAGACAGAGAGAGAGAGAGAGAGAGGGGGGAGAGAGAGAGACAGATGGAGACGAGAAAGGGGGAGAGAGAGAGAGAGCGGGGAGAGGGAGAGAGACAGAGGGAGACAGAGAGAGAGAGAGGGGGGAGAGAGAGAGAGACAGAGGGAGACAGAGAGAGAGGGGAGAGAGAGAGAGGGGGGAGAGAGAGAGAGTGGATGACGGAGACAGCCCCTGTCCCTGTTAATTCCCTCCGAGGCCCCCATCAGCCTCTCAGTAGTCTCCTGTACTGTGAGGACATTGCCCCTGCTGGCCATATACTGGTGCTGCTCCCCTCATCATATCTGCCTCCCTGTTGCATCAATGCACCTCCCCCCCCCCCTCCCCCCACCAGCCCTTGAGCTCTCGTCTTCCCCTTCACAGAGGTCTTCAAAGCCACACTGGTGACGTTTGATTCTCGCCACTCTCCTCCCATGAGTAGTACCACCGACGGCGCTCCCTCCCTCCCTTCCCGAGGGAGGGTGAAAGGGTGACGTGTGTGTGTGAGAGAAACAGAGAGAGAGAGAGAGAGAAAGAGAGAGAGAGAGAGAGATGATGTCTGCTGTAACCTGCCCTTATATAGTACATCATGTTATTATTAGTTTATGTTTATCATTTATTTATATGCTAATTTGTTTTATTTACAATGGATATATTATTTTCCTCTTTTCTTGTTGTTAATTATCATTATATTATTGTTGTTATTATCTATAGCATTATTATTGCTGTAACTGTGTCCTTAAAAAGATACAGACTGTTATTATTGTCATCACCACTGGCGTTATTACTGGGACGTTTTGTTCTATTGTCTGTAATACTGCTGCTCTTGTTGAGGGCTACCTGCCCTCTAGCTTTGGCAATACTGTTGTAATAACTGTTATGCTAAGCTAACTTGAACTTAAACATGAGAGAGAGAGAGAGAGAGAGAGAGAGAAAGAGAGCGAGAGAGAGGTTGAGGGGTTTAGAGCTTGTACCAAAGACACCAGAACACTAGAACATTAGAACAAAGACAAACGTAATTCATCGCAATACTGTACGGGAGCAAAAGTGGGACAGTCCCGGTCTTGTGTAGCCTTTCGTCATCAACGACATTTAGCTGGGGAGGGTGTGGCATGCAGACAGCTGAAGCTGCCATGCATGGCCTGAAACTGTATTAGAAACACTGTTATGGCCTCACAGCGATGTCATTGTAGGTACAGAATGAATGTAATATCCCCCAAATGCCTAATTTGATTAACACACCCAGAGAGATATACAGGTAATGTTTTGGTGAGCCTCCCATTGACTTGCATTGAATGCTGTGTTTTGGTCTGCATAAAGGGTGATCAGCACCGTGCGAGTGGGATTGAACGAGGAAGTGGCCATACGTACGTTTAAGTTCAAGTTAAATCCATTAGCGCTACTGCACTACACTACTGTGCAACCAAATGAACAAGGGAAGAAGATACACTGTCATGTGACTATTTAAGAAACTGTCCCTGTGACCTAGCGGTGACCAGGTTTAGCCCCTCCCCCTCCCCCGAGTGCATGTATATTTACAGTCCCAGAGGCACCATGAACACGCGTATGCCTGTGTCATCAGCGCAGCCTCAAGCCCTCTGCGGCGTGTTGACAAGCGCTCCATCGCACACAGCTACCGCCTCTCGCGCTCAAACAATGCGAAATTAGGCGGAGTTTCCACAGCAACGAGCAACGCACGGCAACAATATCACAATCAGCCGTCGCCGGGGCCTCCGGAGCCCGTGCTCTTGGATCCAGAGTTACGGAGGCTGCTCGAGGAGGAGGAGGAGGAGGAGGAATCTGCTATTTCAGTCGGCGCGCCACATAGACGCGCTCTGCGAAGACGTGTTCCGCAAAGACGGCGAGCGGCGGTTGGTCCCATTAGGACGCCCCGCGGTGTGAGAAGCCCCGCCAGGGCTCCCCCGCTTTCATCGTTTCAACCCCCCCCCTCGCACACACACCACGCACAATACACAATTATGCCCCCTGCCATCAAAAGCCATCAAAACAGTAATTTTGCTTCTTCACAGAGAAGCCTTGGTGCGCACACACACACACACACACACACCACAGTGAAGGGCCTACTGAATCATGTTCTTATTGTCACGGGCGTTACACGGGGCCACGCGGCCATCCACGCTGCCATTCGGGGCCGCGCGGGGAAGGGGGGGCAGGGGTGTGTGTAAGGTATTGTGGGGTCTGCTTGGGTTACAGGCGGCTCTCCTAACGCACCTAGACCGAGTCGTTTTCTACGAAATATACGTCCTGATTCTATAAAGATATAGGTGGACATACAGAATAAATGTGTGATGTCACAGTACAGTATAAACTGCTGGCTAAACTGTGTTGTGTTAGCTACAGGACATTCCTACCTACTGCACTGTCTAATTATTAGTGTTGTAGTACTCAAGACCGGTCTTTACCACTTTTTTAAGTATTGGTCTCGTCTAAGACTCGACCGCATTTTTACTTGGTCTTGTCTCGGACCAATAGGTCTCGGGATATTACTTCGAGACTGGTCAAGACCACAACTGCGGGAATATAATTATTGCTGACGGTCCATGTCTAATGATAATTCTTGATTAGAAGTAAATCTTCACTTACATTTCTAGTGTTTAACTTTACGTTCTGCCACTGGGCAGGCCGGCTGGCTGCAACTGCAGCAGTTTGTCAGACTGAGCCAAACTAATACTCAATATTGAGGGGAGATATGAGCGGCCCCCCTCACATCTTGGACTGATCCTTGAAATTCTGAGATCTGATTGTCCCAAGAGCGTTTTCATAATATCGAATAGAAAGATGGTTTATGAGATATTTTTTTTCTTTTTAGTTTCTTATCCAAATACATTGAGTGCAGGGCAGACAAATAGATATGTGTGGGAAAAATTGAAAGAGGAGCACTCCAAGCTTTGGTGTAAAATGTAAAAGACAAAACACATATTTGAAGCATCCCAAGCCAAGTCACAGTCAGCAGCCTGGAGACGCAGTACGGGCTATAGACTACAAGAGATGTCAGGTACAAGAAGCAATATTTTATACGTTTAGAATAATTCAAACATCCAAACGATAGGTATTGTTTTCATTTTTCTAAAGTTTACTCTGTTGCCTAGCTAATAGGATTAGGTTGGCAGTAAACTCTTTATTGGTGCTGAAGTACACCCAAATTGCTTTGAAGAAGCACTCAAAACAAGAAGAAATTATGATTATTTTCCGTCTGGCCTAAGTTTTATCCCTAATGTTAGATTTTGCATTCCTGGTTCCTGAATTTCTTTTGAAAGCAATACAGAATGCCTGAGACACTTATTGCTTTATATTCTATTATACTTTGAATTACATAAATAAAGACATTAACACCACAAATATAGAGAAAAGGCACACATTGTTGCATAAAAATTCACCAGAATGCAGGAATTAAGTGTTTTATGTTAATATTAATGTAACCTACAGTGAAATGTGTAATTTAGATGGCTTTGTACAGTATTTCATATTCCCCTAAAGGTCTGATAGATTCACCCCATCTGTTTTTTAATGTACAGTCTAGGCTACTGATTCTAGCCCCTAATTGTATATTTAAAAACAATTAATGGCCAAAAGAAAGGGCCAGGCTATCTACAAAATTTAAGAAACTACTGCATCATAGTGTCTTACAGTGGATGGTTTGTAGACTATTTGTATTTGCCAACAAGGTCTACTCTAGACAGTTCTCGGGCCGGTTGGCTTCAAAGTCCAGGGCCGTTTTTCAGTCCCAGTCCGACCCTGCCACTCACCGACCTAATTTAGTTTGTGTCTGTGAAGTTGGTTATTAATAGGCCTACTTTCCTAATGCGTGCATTCAACTGTAGGCCTACCATAAAGAAAATACTACGTAACGTCATGCCTCCGTCTAATCCAACAATGTTAGGCGATGAATCGCACACATGCATAATATAGGCTACTGCACGCTCAATTGCAGTGTGTGCAAGAAGGCTATATATCTTGTAATATGGGACTCCAACTGGTCTGGTCTCGGTCTCGACTCGGTCTCGCTCTGCCTTGGTCTTGGTCTTGTCTCGGTCTCGACTCCTCAAAGTCTTGGTCTTGTCTCGGTCTCCGAGCACTCTGGTCTCGGTGAAGACTTGGTCTCAGATTAGGACTACAACACTGCTAATTATGCCTTATCATATATGGCTGTCTGCTAGCATAACAATAGTTCAGTCAGGACCACTACAGTCAAAGGGAATATTCATTTACATTTGCAGTTGTTTATATTAAACTCCACCCCTCACGCTCTAGCGCCACTAAAGTCTGTAAATTAGATGTGCTCACTATCGCGCAAAAAAGGTGAAGTCTGAACCTGAAGGGCCCTCGACAGACAGGCTTGTGGACCCAAAAAGACGGGAATAAAAAGAAAAACCGATATCCAAGCGGACTAAAATACCCCCCCACCCACCAATGCTTTGTTTGTTTCTGACTCAGATTCAACCTCTGTTTGGACTGAACTCATGATGTTGTTGTTGTTGTTGTCGTCAGGACCACTACAGTCAAAGGGAATATTCATTTACATTTGCAGTTGTTTATATTTGGTGGCATGGCTCTTATGGGAGATCCCTGCCCTTTAATGCACGTATATGGAAAGCCCAAGGCAGGGAGAGCATCAAAAGAACCCCCCCCCCCCTCTTCCCATAGGGTACAGAACAGAGCAAGCGTCAATGACACCACCGTGACATTGAATAAGTCAGACACAGCATGAAAGGAGGAGGTGGGGTCGAGATGGGTTGCAAACATGCTCGCAGAAGAAGCTCCAAGAATGGGTATAGGCTACGGCCGTTTAAATTAGCGCCCTGAAAATGTTTGGCCAATAGTATGCTTAGCTGTGATCAGCTGACCAGTCTGGTCATTGAGATCAGCTGATGGTTGAGATTATGGCCGGGTTTGACTCTGTGGCCTGCCTGAACTAATGCTGTGTTTAATCGCTGTAGGCAAGCGGATTAAACTCCACCCCTCACGCTCTAGCGCCACTAAAGTCTGTAAATTAGATGTGCTCACTATCGCGCCAAAAAGGTTAAGCCTGAACCTGAAGGGCCCTCGACAGGCTTTTGGACCCAAAAAGACGGGAATAAAAAGAAGAACCGATGAAACTAAAAACCCCCCCACACACACACACACACACACACCAATGGTTTGTTTGTTTCTGACTCAGATTCAACCTCTGTTTGGACTGAACTGATGATGTTGTTGTTGTTGTTGGGGTTGTTGTCGTGAACCACAGGGAATATGTGTGTTGCGTGGTCCTCTGCTCTGCTCCATGAGCAGCCTGCTTCACAGTAAGGCTGCACGTTCACCATCTTCACCCTGTGCATTTGGTCATCTCTAGCGTGCACACATAGGTATTGTGCGCACGCATCACACACACACACACACACACACACTTTGCCTTTTGCCAGCTCTCTCTCCTTCCTCTTTTTCTCATTGGAGGAGGTGTGTGTTTGTGTGTGTGTGTGGCAGGAGGAGGGTGGAATGATGGCGTTAGGGGTTCACAGTAGACCGCCTGTTTATTATTGTCTCCGGCCCACTTAACTGTGACAGTAACAGAATGAGATGGGGAGGGAAGCTGGTGCCATTAATCACTGTGTCGGGAGAGGGAGAGGGCCGAGGCCGAGAGGATGCATCCATATCCTGCCGCACGTGGCCTGGGGAGAGGGGGGGGTGGGGTGCTAAGTGATTTTCAAGTCAGCCGGACACTTCCTCAGCTTGCAGACGCGGTGAGCTGGGCCTGGCGGTGGGTGACAGGTGAGGAGGTGGGAGGAGTGTGAGGGGGGGGGATTTTCACACTCGATCTTCTTCACACGTCGTGACACGGCTCCCGTCAGAAGCGAGAACCAAAACGAAGACGGCCTCTGCTTAAACGCCGCGACCAGCCTGCCTGCCTCCTTGCCTGGACCGCCGCAACGGAGTCACTCATGACCGCCGGATGAGCAGGGGGAGTTGTCTGTCGGGTGGACGTGCTGCTGTGGCGCCCTAACGGGACGCTAAGGGGACGCTAAGGGGACGCTAAGGGGACGCTAGTGGATGATAGTGGATGATAGTGGAATGATAATGGAATACTAACGGGATGATAGTGGAATGATAATGGAATGATAATGGAATGCTAACGGGATACAAGTGGAATGATAGTGGAATGATAATGGAATGCTAACGGGATGATAGTGGAATGATAGTGGAATGCTAACGGGATACTAGTGGAATGATAATGGAATGCTAACGGGATACTAGTGGAATGATAGTGGAATGATAATGGAATGCTAACGGGATGATAGTGGAATGATAGTGGAATGCTAACGGGATACTAGTGGAATGATAGTGGAATGATAATGGAATGCTAACGGGATGATAGTGGAATGATAATGTAATACTAACGGGATGATAGTGGAATGATAATGGAATGCTAACGGGATACTAGTGGAATGATAGTGGAATGATAATGGAATGCTAACGGGATGCTAGTGGAATGATAGTGGAATGCTAACGAGATGTGTCACATACCCATATATAAGTTCTGATGTCTTTTGTGCTGTTGCTATGAAGTGCCAAATGTATTTGTTTATGTATTTGTCTTGTCTGCATACGTATGCATTTGGACACACCTATGGACACCTGAGCGGGACTAGCAATCAGCGGTGCCGGGCAGAAGCCCTGAGATTGGCGGAAACTTTCTTTATAGAGGCTGGGAACCATGGTGTGGGGAGAGGCGACGTGTGTCGAAAACGGACGCGACGAAAGTGAGAGGAAGCAACGGGAGAAACCCAGGAGCGACACACGACGAACGAACCAACAATGAAAGGGAAGGCATTAGTTTCGAATTGGGGAGGGGCAAACAGGGAGCGGGGTTTGAGACAACATTAAAGACTTTGTTATCGCAGGTTGGAGGAGTGTGACGGGGAACGGCGTGAGAAGGGGGTGACCGGCGGAGACACTGGGCCATCTTGCCGCTCCAGGCTTTGGGAGTAGCGGCTGCATTCCCGACCGCAGCGTTCGTCTCGGAGTTCCCTGGTATTCACGAACTGACCTGACATCGGCTGCAGCCGCCGCCATCTTTTCACCCATTGAGGTTTGGCCAGGACAAATGGGCGTGGGAACAGTCAATCGGACTAACCAGGTGAAACGGACATAGTCGGCGGGAGGGGAGGAGTCGCCAACTGAACTCTTTTCTTTGTTTCGTGTGTATGTCTGTGTTGTCCGCGACAAGCCTGCTAGAGGCGCGCCTAAATTATAGGGCCTGATGTTTTTCCATGCATAGGTCTGAATATGATTGCCTTGGACTTATTAGTGTGTGTCTATTCTTCACTGTATTACGTATGGTATGTGTGTATTTTCTGGATTGCCGTGTGTATGTTTTATGGATTGTGGTGTAGTGCTGTGTGTGTATTCCATGTGCTGTGTGTACCTGATGTATTGCAGGACCTAGCAATAGCAGAGTGGTGGGTTGCAGTGGTAGCTACACTTATTTAGCCTTAGTTGGCCTGAGGTCCATCTAGTATCAACCATTGCGGAAACGTCAGCGGAGAGTTTAGGATTGCTGGTGTGGGCTTGTCTCTTTTAATTACTGTTAAATAAAAGTATTGCTATTTACATGGTGTCTGTGTCCCTGAGAGGTTCCTAGTCTGGTGTGTTGTGACAGATGCTAACGGGATGCTAATGGGATACTAGTGGATTGATAGTGGAATGCTAATGAGATGCTAACGGGATGCTAACGGGATGCTAGTGGAATGCTAGTGGAATGCTAACGGGATGCTAGTGGGATGCTAGTGGAATGATAGTGGAATGCTAACGGGATGCTAGTGGGATGCTAGTGGGATGCTAATGGGATGCTAGTGGAATGCTAGTGGAATGCTAGTGAGATGCTAACGGGATACTAGTGGAATGCTAACGGGATGCTAGTGGAATGCTAAAGGGATACTAGTGGGATGCTAACGGGATACTAGTGGGATGCTAACGGGATGCTAATGGGATGCTAGTGGAATGCTAATGGGATGCTAATGGGATGCTAACAGGATGCTAACGTAGCGCTTTAACATCACATTGCTTATAAGACTGGGTCACTTTTGGATGAAGACAAAACAGACAGGTGTGGGCTTATTTAATGTAACATGTATTCTGCCACTGTCAACAACAAAAATAAAATACAATAAATTGAGGCGGTATGTTTCTACTGTACCTGGTTTGTTCCCATGAAAATTCTGTAACGTAAAGCTGCCTACTCTAGTCTACTTCCATGAGCATAAGCGACGGAAAGTGAGTCTGACAAGGAAGCGAAACAACAGTGTGAAGCGTCAGGGGAGGTGCGCCAAGGTGAGAGAGACCATTTATCTGGACGTGGTGATTGTTCTACCACATGCTGTAATGCATGCTAACTTCAAGACGCGCCGTGTCTTCACATATATAGGCCACTAGATGAATTGGATGCACTGCAATGCTGAGCATATTACCATGAGCAGTAGCTGACACAAACAACACTTCAGGTTTACCACGTCCGCTTCAGGTAGCTGGAGCACCAAGCTACAGTACGGGGCTGTTAAGTCAGCCAAACCTTTCAGGAAATGGCTCAGCCAATAGCGTGGACACGAGGTCATGCTAAGTGGCTGGCTTTTGATCTTTGCTGAACCACCACCTGGTAACCATAGCAGCACAATACCACCTACCAACCCCCATCTCTAAACAAAAACATTGACCCTTTAGTCTGGACAACCTGTAATCCACCCCCACCGCACACTCACGCACGCACACACGCACACTCGCACAAAGGCGAGTTTGCAGAACTGGCTATGCACTATTGTCCATAACCGGTTCAGCGAACACAACTTATTTTTTGTTTTTGTTTTCTTCTGAGGCAAAGCTAGTCATACGAAACCAGGAAGGAGCAGCACAGGCACAAGCTAGCAAGCTAACGTGCAGAATAGCTAGCTGTAGCTCACTAGCAACAGCATGCCAGGTGTCAATCTAGTTCTAATCAGGGGGGCAGGGAATGGGGGCTGTCGAGGGGTGGGGGGTGACGGGGGGAAGGGGCCAACTGTCCATCTGTCCGATTGACAGGTATGTCTCTAAAGTCTGGTCTCCATGGCGACAGCAGCCCTACACACCCACCTCATCCTATCAGCGGCACCCAGATGTGCAGCGACAGCAGCTGTGCTGCAGATTATGCCCTCGTCTACAGAGACAGACAGCTACAGAGACAGACGTCTACAGAGAGCGACGGCTATAGAGACAGACAGCTACGGAGACAGACATCACAATCACACACACAAACAGCCAGAGAAATACAGTAGGCTAATGTATCTTCTTCCATTGGGGTACAACTGATGAAAGGGCGCTCTGGGTTCGAGGCAGGGAACACACACATGCACACAAACACACATACAGTAAACACACATTACATACACAAGCCCACAGCTTGTGTATGTAATGTGTGTGTAGGAGGGGTCAGGTAGATTGAGAGGTAGACAGGAGGCTCTGGGTTCGAGGCAGGGCATGCCTTGTGTTTGAGTCGCAGGTAGAAGCCTCAGATGACAGGTATGGAGATGACACGGTGTGAACGTCCCCCACGGACCGCCCAGCATGATCAGCCGTCTAACAATCCAGACACCAGCGCAAGGATCTCCATGACAACACAGGCCACGCCGTTTTGACATTGCCAAACGTGCTGCAAAACAATGCCACTGCGACTGTTTGCGTGCATGTGTGTGTGTCTGTATGTAATGTGTGTGTGTGTGTCAAGTCAAGTTTATTTATATAGCCCTTAATCACGTTGCAGTCTCAAAATGCTTTACAGCCTACATTTCACATGGAAACGAACAACTCCCCCTTAACCTGCTCATCCATGTGTGTGTGTGTGTACTGTATGCATGTGTGTGTGTTTGTGTGTGCGCGCATGTGTGTGTCAGTGCTGACAGCTGATCAGAACACCCATGCTGCCCAAGGTTCCTTCTGTAATTTTGACTTTTTCTTTTTTAAATCCTTGGCTCATCCCCAAGCAACAGATTGCCGCCGCTGCCGTAGTTACGCCTCGTAGATCGAGCAACATCACTTCCTCTGGAGTCTGACAGGATCAATCCAGGAGCTCGTTCGCTTGCAGTCAATTAAGCCATGTTAGTTTTGACAGCAGCCGCGGGCGAAATAACAGACGTCACTGTCAGGCAGGGAAATATTGTGACCAAAACCAAAAACGTGCTTGTTTACTGGAGGGGGAATTGACTTTTGCAGAGAACAGGCGTGTTGTGCTGGGTGTCGCGTCACGGCAACACAGATCCATCAGCTGTGACAGACAACGAGGGCTGAACGGCGGCAGATGTCAAAGGCTTTAATTTCTCCGAAAGGATAAAGACCCCCGCTTGATTTAATGAGATCCCAAAACAAGCACTAATTATGACCTTCATCAATTCTGATGGAAAAATTCAGTCCATCTGCCTGAAGCTTTGTGAAGCCGTCTATCTCTTTGTGCAAAGAAATACATGAACATTTCAGAGTGTGAAAAAATATACAGTTTACACTGTATAAATATACACACAGTATATATATATATATATATATATATATATATATATACACACACACACACACACAGTATACTGTATAGTCACACATTTAAACACACTAAAGCAAAGTGTAGTACTAGGTCATTGTTGATGTGAGCGGTGTTTGCCAATTTATTTATGTTCCTATTTACAGAGCCAGGGCTGTTGAAGTCTCTGATTGTTTTTTAAGAATGCACAGAGAACAGTAAGCTAACGGAAATGCAAGGAAATATTTGGTGAATTTGACAAAAAAGTGTATTATCTTAAATAATACTACTAATAATAAATAATCTCAATGATCTTGCAAAAGCTGACTATACAATATTATTATTGTCTAAACAATATTTCAAACATTACTATAGCAACAAACAACTATATTCCATGTAAACATGCAGTGGCATAATGGAATGTATGTTTGTGTGTGTGTGCGTGTGTGCGTGCGTGCATGCATGCGTGCGTGTGCGGGGCCCATGCACTAGTGCTCTAGTGCATCATCTAGTGGCAGAAAGACACATTGAACCTCTTTAATAAACAACAACAAACAAGGCTGAGAGATCTCTTAAGATCTGAGCCTGGAGCATGATGGGAGGAGCAGGACACACACACACACACACACACACACACACACACACACACAAACACACACGCACGCACGCACGTACGCACGCCAGTGCACGCACTCACACACACACACATACTTGCTCACATACACATGCTTGTGTGCACACACCACACAAACAAGCACTCACACACACATACAAACACCTACACACATACATACACACACCACAAACACGCTCACACACACACACAAACACACGCTCACACAAACATACACACACGCTCACACAAACACCACACAAACATACACACATGCTCACACACACACAAACACACAAACCCAACACAAACATACACACACGCTCACACAAACACCACACAAACATACACACATGCTCACACACACACAAACACACGCTCACACAAACCCAACACAAACATACACACACGCTCACACACTAACATGCTCACACATACACATACCACACAAACACACACACACACACACACACGATCACACACACAAACACCACACACACACGAACACCACACAAACATACACACATGCTCACACACACACAAACACAAACGCTCACACAAACACAGTGTTGGCTGAGCCCTGGATTTACTTCAGGCATCATTACAGACACCACATCCTCCCTTTGAGGGGTTATCAAGGCCCCCTCATTAAACACTCCGTTGTAATCCTCCCAGCGGGGGGGGGGGGGGGGGGGGGGGGGGGGGGGGGGGGGGGGGGGGGGGGGGGGGGGGG
>JAODUH010002579.1:0-11935 GCA_027564835.1 Typhlichthys subterraneus | reverse complement strand
CGATCATGTTCATTTAATCGTGAGAAGCCAAAATCGTAATCGCGATCGATATTCGATTAATTGTGCAGCCCTACATGAGCAGAATACTTTTCAATGGGCGCTTTTGTGTAAAGTGTTTTTTCATATCCAAACTAAACCAAATTCATATTCAAAATCACATTCGCTGGGATTGTGGGTGTAGTTTGGGAAGTATTGAGTCGTGCGTTTTATATGTATCTTTCAAATCTGTATGATGCATTGCTTCAGGTTTCCTACGGAGAAATGGTTGGCTGCGACAACACGGATGTAAGTATCAAGTGGAGCAGCCATATGTACTCGTGCACCGAGCATTCATGCAGATCTAGACACTAAAGCCACCTGCTTGTGCTCTTCCCCAGTGCCCCATCGAGTGGTTCCACTACGGCTGCGTGGGGCTCACAGAAGCCCCCAAGGGCAAGTGGTACTGTCCTCAGTGCACGGCTGCCATGAAGAGGAGAGGCAGCAGACACAAATGATTCGGCCTACCGGTGGCCACATCCAGCTGCTAGCCATCCCCGGCTAACCCCACCCCCATTCCTCCCCTCCAACCCCGTCCTTCCGGTGAATCCTCCCCCCCGCCCTTTTCTCAAACACGGCGGCGACTCCTCCAACTCGTACAACAAGCCTGTCTTGATTTACATAGAGCCCTCCTGTCTGGCCGAGCAGCCTCTCAGACAGCGTAGACCAGAGGTTTGTGCATAAGGCCGCACTGTTTATCTTGTGGAGGCTCGGAGGACAGCGTTGTTTAGACAAAGACTTTGGTAAAGCCCTCTCTTCTCTTCAGTATTTCATTGCTTACATCCAGACATTCCACGTCACTCTTCTTGCTCACAGGCATGGCGATGTCATGCCTGTGATTTTGACATGGGTCGTGCAAGTGAAAGTTGAATGTGACATTTAAAGGAGGAGTTGAAATGCAAGACGGTTGCGTTGTATTTTTTATTTTTTGTATTGTGGTATTTTTTTGGACTGCAAAAGAAGATATCAGCGCCCAGCTGATTGATATCTTTGCGTGTGTTGATCAGAATTCTAATGTGGTGAAATGTACCTCTGACAGAAGTGGTGTAGATGCTGGCAGTTATTATTGAACTAGTGAGAAGATGGCAGATATCTGGTGTTCTTGTTGGATAGTAGGAATGGGCTCCCTCTCGCTGTCTTTTCAAGTTTTCACAATGTACAAAAACATCTGTCCATGATGATGTGTGTGCGTGCGTGCGTGTGTGTGTGTCATTTGTATGCACTGATGGTGTGTATGTTTCCAGAGATGTCAAATAAAAGTGATCAAGTTTTTGTTTTGTTACATTGCATCTTTTTGTTACTTGTATCTCTATATAGTGTGTACACTTATTCATTTTAATCTATTAGTTTAGCTATAATGTTTTTGCAATAATTCCATACAGTGGAACTCCAGCGTTATGGGAAGAAGTAGGTATGTGTGCTTCTGTGACATAAATAACTTTTAAGCTGCAGAAGGGTCCACTAACTTGCCAGGGCCATAAGCATACAAAGGAGGGAAGGGAGGGGAGGTGGGGGGTCGAGGGTTACGTCTCAGCCTCCTACTGACAAGGCATGCGTGCACATTACATCGCTCCACATACTACGTGGAATCCTTCCGCAAAAATATACTCTTAAGGAATACATCACCCATCCGTTGCGAATACTTTTGAGAATAGTAGCAGTAACTGTCGGTAATTCTTTGAATCGGTAGCCGTTTACTGTTCGCTGTGTGTATGTAGCCTGTAACTGCAGTGTTCATTTTGGAGGAAATGAAATAATTTTGAGTTAACGCAAACCAGATGGACTGCGCTCTATCACGGACTACGAGGATAGGCTACTGTGCTCCAACTGACTGCCGAACTGGTTATTTAGTTCTATGTGACGGGCTGCAGGACACTACCGTAATGCTTCCTGCCTATAAGCTACTGGAAATAGAAGTTAAAGGCTATACAAATTGGAGCGATTTATCAGGTATCGTAGCGCGGTGAAGTTTTCCGTGTCCGATTGCGATTATATGAGTAGGCTATAGTTATTCCAGATCGCGTGTGTGTGCTTTATAACGGACTGAAAGGCATACTCCATCGAACGGACAAGGAAAGTCAAAAGCGCAAGTCGATGAGTAGCCTATTGAATAGAGAGGAATTAAACATATCGACGTATTCGTCCTTTATCGGTCATGTTTTCGTCTGAATATCATTTAACCTATCAAATAACTGCATTACTTATGTTTACAAGAAAATGCATAGCCTACCTGTTATAAAACGCAGTGCGTGTTTGGGCACATTTTGGTTGCGTTGAGATGAACTACTGCGCGCCGTAGACCGGACGGTGGAAAGGAATAATGGCTTGGTTTGAGACTGATGTGAAGTAAAGGTTATCTCTCATGGTATGCCTGCTGTTTTCAATAGACAAACTTTTGAGGGGAGCGGGGATGCAGTGTGGGCGTCTGTGGACGCTGCGCCGCAGATTCTGCTCGGGCCGTTTACTCCTCTTTGGGGTCGCGGTTTGTCTGTTTTACCAAACATTGATGGTCGCCCGGAACTGCTTCAAGTCCAGCCAATATGCTGCTGATGTGCGCAACAGGTCTGTTGTACCCTCGGCGGAAAACCCCTTCGGTGAACCTAAGATCACAGATGTCGAGCGTTTTGTTTCCAGCCTGGAAACATGGCAGAGAGATAAATATGTAAGTCAAGCTTCCTTAACTTTTTCAACTTTAAATGTCCCTTTATTAAGTATGGTCAGGTGGTGTAATGGAGTTGTCGAGCTGTGGCTCAAAACAAATTAGACTATTTAAATAGTCTACATAGACATTTCTACTACTGTATAGCCACGTGCCATTGTTTTAAATATAGCCTAAATATATGTATGTCGGTATATCTCAGGCAACTCAATACATTTAAGAAATACGCTTTCGTCATAGCTGTCATTGTTGCATTATTTTTAGGTTGATATTTCGTCCATTGGTCAGCAGCAGACAGGCCGGCTAATCTATACTCGCATTACTTGATTGAAATGATTGACGGCTGCAGCGACCAGTCCCGTTATGAAAATTAGACAATCAATTTCTGCTAGGTATAATTAAGTGTATCCCGGTCCCGCGCTGTGCCGTGATAAATAAATAGTCATTTATCAAGACGGGGATCCTCCGGCTCGTGACAGCTAACATGTCTGCAATTTGGAAGATGACAGAATGATAGTGACATGCTAATACAGTGAATGTAAACATAGACACAAAAATACAGCCCTGTATATTTATCTCATTAGACCTATCGCAATTGGCCCGTAGAGCAGACAGTCTTGTGTGACTTCAGTGCGTCTGGTAATCTCATTGTTTCCTTGTTTCAGCAGGTGTGTAAAATGACAGCTGGCTACTATCAGCTGTTACAGGCAAGCCCGTCCATTTCTTTCTCGCCAGCCCATCCCCCTTGTTGTTTACAACTGACCATAAATCAACCAGCCCAGAATAACCTGCTAAGGTAGAGGCTTTTCAAATACAACCGAATCCTGGCTGATGCAGATGCACTCTGAACAGATGCACTCTCGCGATATATTTGATTATGGGTGGTAATACATACAGAGGAGAACGTGTATGGTGCATTTAAAAGGCAGACAAACATTGAGGGTGAGAAGCTATAGTAAACGTGAATACAATTGGGGTGACAAGGTTAAGAGTAAAGAGCAAGCAGAAGAGAATCAGAAGGAGGAATGCTGGGGAAAGAATAACAATATATAAGGAGTAGCTCTGTCTGTCGGTGGTGCACCAGGTGTAGAGCTATGAAGAAGCGTCATTGGTAAGATGAATACAGGTGGCTTTCTGCTTCACAATGTAGGAGAGAGAGAGAGAGAGAGAGAGAGAGAGAGAGCACAACAACAGAAATACAGAGCGGATGCAGGGGCTGTAGAAACTGACCAATTTGCAGTATACATGCTGTGGCTTGGCCTTTTTTTTCCTTGTCTTGGGGACCGTATTATATAACCCTGGCCAATGTAATGCACACTCATTACTAGGCTGTGTCCTGCAGTCAGTCTCTGAACTTGTGACAGGCATTTTAAAGGGAAGCCTCGTTAGGAAAAGATCATTTGGCATTCTGCTGGAAGTGGTGCTGGGATTTTATTATGTTGATTTTCATAAAGTTTTCTGAAGTGTGTGCTCAGTGTGTGCGTGTGTGTGTGCGTGTGTGTATACATCAATATAATTGCTTTGTGTGTGTGTGTGCATGCACATTGTGTGTAGTATGTTTTTGAGTAGGGTTGTCACAACTTGAACTCCGCTCTTAACTGTCTCAGGGTATAAATCAGTTCTGCAACACAGCGGTAGGACACATAACAGACACATAACATTAGGGCTTATTTAATGTAGCCCTCCACTTATATAATAGACTTTAGAGCTTCATTCAGCTCCGAGGACAACAATCATCTATCCTACAGACAGTGGTTAAACACTAAATGATATCAACCTTTCTAGAACACCCCAAAATGCACGCATTACCTTTCCATGCCTGCAGCCACGTGTTTACGGTTACATGCAAACATACGTGCCTCATAGACGTGTGCCGCGGTGCTTATCATCGTCCCAACCTTGGCATGTGTCAGATGTATGTTGACAGTGTTCTTTCTAGGCACCAGTTTGCTTGCTTGAGAATAATTGGCTGGAAGTGTGTGTGCATGTGTGTGTGCATGTGTGTGTGTGTGTGTTTGTGTGTGTGTGTGTGTGAGTGCGTGCGTGTGTCTATGTGTGTGTAAGTCCATTGTAGCATGTGACTGTTGGACAGCCTTGCTAAGCCACCTGGCCAACCATAACCACAAGTTAATCATGTCTGTCGTCCTATATATATAGTATATATATGTATATGTATATATATATATATATATGTATGTATATGTATATATACATATAATATCCTGTTGTTGTTTAATACCTAGATAAAACACTGTATCTCTACAAATACAGTATTGTTTTTAACTGTATTTTTTAGATAGTCATAAATTACATTGTGCTGCCACATCCCATCATTTCCTAGCCTGCTCACTGGTTGTTTGTGGCTATAGGAGGGAGGGGTAGAGAACCACAACCTCTAATAGGGGAAGGGGAAAGAGAGGACCATACACTACCATAACACTCCATATACTGTGTAGTGTACCTGTAAAAAAACACTTGATTGTGACTAACGTTTTTTTTTTTGCCACATTAGCCATCATTGTAACCTCTCACAGGGATTATCCATTAGCATTACTTAAACTATAGACCCATATTGTTCTAGTATGTATGTTGATGTGCATGTGCATGTGCACATACTGGTGTGTATAGCACTGACAAAACAGACGAAGACCAGCACCCATATGAGTTTGACTCCATTGTGATACAGTGACAGTTGACCTGAGAGAGGTGATTCAGAAGGGCATGTTAAAAATCATTGGGCTTCTCTTCAGCAGCCACACTGACCTCCACAGTCCCACTGGTACCAGGAGACTCAGGGAGGGTGCGAGGGGTCAGCGAAGAAGCTGATGGGTCCACCAATAGAGGAGAGGGGGAGAGAGAGAGAGAGAGTGAGAGACAAAAGCGGAGGAGACGTCTCTGCCAGCTCTTTCAGTGGTTTCCAAGCAAAGCGGCAACAGAGGCTCTCCGGACCCTGCGGGAATACTAAAGCAGCCACCTCTCCTCTCCTTCCAATCAGACATGGCTGTTCTTGGCTGTGCCCCTCTTCCATCTGTCATTTGTCAGTGGCCATAGCTCTGTCAGCCCCTTGTTCCGACTGCGGTCTAGCATTTGGAATGGGGGACTTGGGTTGTCCTTTAATGCTACACCAACATCTTCCAGTTGACCCCTTTAAATATCAATGTTATAGTATCCCTATTAGATATGCCAAAGTGCTCTCCTTTTCTGCTTTATTCTTCTGTTTCTCTTTCATATCCTCTATATATCCCTCCTCTACACATATAGCTTTGACACCCATCTAAAGCTCACACCTTTATTTCCATTATGCAATACCTGAAATCACATTTATTAAACCCTTCCCAACATTCCTCATTTGCAATGGTTGGCGTTCACTTAAACATTACCTTCCGCATACTGCACTTTGTTTCCTCGTTGCCACCGCCCGTACTGGGTTGAGAGCATATCTGTTCATATGGGGTACATAGTGCTACTGTGTTGACTTCAATGGCACCAGGGGACCAGCTAGTTATGAATCTAACAGAAACCATTACTTAAAAATATGTGCAGTATATGCATTAGTTTCTGTGAGTTCGCTGGTAAAGTCAAATGGATTCATATTATACAAATAATAGTCTGCTTCCTATGTAACATATTCATAATATATAACACTAAGCCCTATTAAAAGTATTCACACGTTATGAATTATTAATATACACACATTCTCTCTACACAAAAAAATAAAAAAATGCTATTCTCCACCTAAGGAACAACAACTATTTCCCAGCATGCAACTGGTTGCGTATCAGTGCCATGAAGGGTTGTGTTGTGGATGCAGCATGTCTGACCGGTGGGGAGAGCAGAACAGAGAAGGAGAGCTGATTCACATTCCATAAGCGCTGCTGTAACCTCAGCAGGCCAGCCTGCCTACCTGCATTCCCCTATGGTCTGACTGGCCGGCTCACAGGGTCTCACTCTCTGTAACCAGTGGCAGACCAACAAAATGGCTTCCTTTCTAACATGGCTGGGATTGGCATGGACCTCGCGATATGATGCGTATCACGATGCATGGGTCACAATACTATTCATTACAATACTCATAATATACATAATTTATTGATAAGATTTAAATAGAGCTAAAACATATCCTAAATGAAATCTGTTTATTTAATAATGTATCGATGATTGATTATCTGTTCTCTATCTTGCGCTATATATGTGCACAGAGGTGCAGCTGGTAGCACTATGCAGTATGTTCTGTAAACCTTACGCTCTGACACCTCAAGAATGCTCTAGTGACAGATGCTAGAGCCATTGGGCTTTAGCCTCCGTTTGCTTTGTAATCTGTGGGAGTGGGGTTCGAGTCCCGGCCGGGTGGGGACACATATAGGGTCACATATAGGAATAAGTCTATGCTAATAGCTATAGCCTAAGGTCTAAACAAAACCCTTGACAATAAGGGAAACAACCAAAAACAAAAGTCTCAACATTATACATTTTGACACAAGTCGAGGTTGTTTCACAGCTACATGCTAGAGCAATAAAAATAAGGTTTGTCTACGAAGTATATAATCTGTAGTCAGAGGCTTTCAGTGGTCTATCAGAAGTTCAAGAGCATAGTGACGTCCGGCAACACATTAGCTGCCACTTGTGGGAACAGGTTTATGGTTATATTTGGCTAGTGCCGGCAACGCATGCTAGTGTACTTCAGCACACGTACAGTATGTGCTTCTTTTGTGTCTCATTATGTCTTCAGACTGGCTAGCGTGACATTAGAGGGGAGATTCTGGGTATTCTGGATGGCCGTGGGGGGCTGTCACAGATAGCAATAACTATTTATACGTTTTGAAGTCACATACCAGCTCCTGTGTGCCTCTCAGAAACTCTTCCCGCCTGTCTGTCACATGGTTGTCATGGTGATGGAGGCGGGGCTGGATCATGGGGTCTATACAAAAGACTTTAATTCTGCATATAAACCAGTTGACCAGTCACAGACCACTGTATTCATAATAACATTGGAACATCTTATTTTATAATCCCAGAGAGCTGGAAAAATGTACATCATATATTTAATATAAGCTCTCATACTAGCGTAGCAAGAAAGTTGAGTTGTTTAACTTTCCCAGTGCTTGTGGTAAACAAATCTGCCGTAATCAATAGAAACATTATTTGCCCCGAAGCTCCTTCCTCTATGATATGAGCGGAGTTTATGAGAGTGTTTAATATGAGCCCCTTCCCAGTGTATAATGCGCTGGAGGTGAGCTGCTCGGAGAGCAGCATTCACCCACCACCAACTGATTGGATTTCATTCTCATTAAAGTAAAGTTATTCTAATATCTCACAAGGTGCCGTGCACCACCGTAAACCGTCTCCGAGCGCAACCTGCCCCTCCCGACACCACTATACAGGGAGAGAGGGGTTACATGCAGTGGGGTTTATTTTCTTTATTGCTTTTTCTGAGAATGAAAAACTGAAGGGGAAGATTGAGGCAAGGATATTATTTAGACCGGGGTTCTATGTTTATTATTATAATTATTATTATTTTTTTTTTTCATAATTTAATGATAGTGTTTATGTCTATGGGGCCAGTCATAGTGGACCGGCTGCAAATGAGTGAGTGCAGACCCAGATTTGCGGTTAGTGGGCCGGCTGGGTTATGTGCAGAGGGGGGGTTGTCATGTTATGGGTTAGGTAGGGGGGGTAGGGGGTCAGGTTATGGGCTATTGAGCGATACCTTCCCCTCTGTGACGTGGCCTTTCTCCCACATGGAAGCACTTAATTGCCCGAGGAATGGAGGAGAGGAAGCAGAGAGATGGCAGACCATGGAAGAAGAGAGAGAGAGAGAGAGAGAGAGAGAGAGAGAGAGAGAGAGAGAGAGAGAGAAAAAACACACGGAATGAAAGGAAACGTTCTCCCCTCACGTCGGGGACTGATTTAAGGGGCTTCTTGGCGTCTCTGAGCCTGTATACCGCGGGAATTAACTCCCGTCCCGGCCTTCTCTTCATCTGGCCCACCTTCACCCGCTCCTCTCTTCCGTTACGTCTGGCTGTGCGGGCGGGGGGAGGGGCTGTTTCTTATCCTCTGCTGTGGTGGCTAAACAGAGGGGATGTAGCACCAGAGCTCCCCTCCTCCCCTCCAAATATAGCTTGATGGCTTGCAGATTCCCCTTGCTATCGGGTCCGGGGCGAGCACATCTCCACCATCCTCCAGGCTCTGACCTGCCCAACACATCCACCCCCTTAACCCAAGTGTGTGTGTGTGTGTGTGTGTGTGTGTGTGTGGGGGGGGGTGTTAATACGATAACGTCAATACGATAACGTCGATACAATAACGTTTTAAAATGGAGCTGGGTGTAGCACTTGTGATGACAGCGGTGCGTTTGAAGACAAACATGTTAATTGACACATTTCTGTTTGTGAAAACTGAATTCATCATCACAGAGGGAATGATTAGACACTAGCAGGACCTTCTCATTTTTCTGCATATTCTGTTCGTATCATTATGTTTTGTGTCTAATGTAATGTGGTCCCCAGAGATTAGTGCCTAATTGCAAACCGCTGATCTAAATAAATGAACGGTTATACCGAAACTGAAAAGTTCCACCATCTTGGTTCCAGGAGTTGGGCCAGAGACGGGCCAGGCGCCAGCGGGCGCTGGTGCTAATGGGTCAGCACGTAGCCACGGATACAGAGGTCCAGCTGTACCAGCGGGTCCTGGAGCAGACAGGCTACGAGGTCAGCCTTTCGAGATACGCCGAGACCAGCGCCCTTCTCCGGCCACGCAATGGTGAGAGTGAGGGAGGGTGTGGAGATAAGACCAACCTGATGATAGTGGAGGAAAAGACGAGTTATGTGTGAGGTGCAGTACTGCTAATGGCCACCAGGTGCCAGGCAACAAAATAGAGCAAATCGTTGCCTGGATATATGATAGTCTGTGTGAAAGATTGCCAGCTTCTCTCTGGAAATGGCGTTTGGTGAATGGTGTTTTTCTCAACTGGCCCAGTCAGCCAGGGAGTTAACAGCTATAAACCTGACATGTCAGATTGTTTGAAAATGGTGTGTTGTTTTCAAGTCATTTTTGCTCTCGGCACAGCTGAACCACGGCCGTAGCTCTATCAGTACGACCCTGGTCGCAAAGATTTCATGGCTTTCCAGGCTGATTCTCATGGCGAAAATAAACTGAAGCTTGTGAGAACAGGATGGTCTCGTCTCGCAAGGCTACAGTAGTTAACAGCCACTTTGGAGGCACCCCTAAAGCCAAACTCAAGCCAAACTATCTTCAAAACATCCCTTCAGAAACCTATGTGAGAGGTCTGTTGTTAGAGATGTGGGGATAAAAACATGCCAATGCACTTCCAAGCTAACCCGCTAATTACAGTAATGACCAGAGAGTTGCATCCAGAGTTAACATGTTGTTGATGTCTGCTTGATTTAAATGTTAAATGATATGAAACATACAAGAGCCAATAGTTAATTTATAACATTTTAAAATATTTGTATAATGCTCTATTGTGTCTACTGTGTTTAAAAATAGAATAGAACAGATGAATGCTAAACCAGCTTGCCTGTTTTAATTGCCTGTATAAAGCATTCTTTGTCAGTTGGTCAAAAACAAGTTTGTGGTATCATGGGGCCACTGCAGTTTCTTTTACATTAGGGTGGCATTTGGCCAGAAAAGACATCACACAACTTTGGAGTTTGGAGGAGCAACAACGATTTAAATGTTGATTAGTGGTGAGTGACTGCTGGAAACTGTTGCCCATCGAGGTTGTGCTGGAATGAAGGCTTTTCTTGAAAGACAGGGACAAGTCAACACTATAAATCCAGGATGGGATTGACAACAATCCAGGCAGTATTGCTGGACATACAGTATCGTATAGATCCTCTGCTTGGAATCCCAAACTAGACCACTATATACCGGGCCAAATGGAGATAAAAGCGTAATGTATTGTGAGAGTTTGTTTTCTTTACAAGGTTGACCCAGGCTGCAAAGGTTTGGAAAGTTATCTTGTGGCCAGATTGTGTTTGCTGTGCGATAATGTAAATGTGTTGCGAATAGGTCAAGCAGGTGATTGACGGCTGGGTCTGCCATTTAGTCTAAACAAAGCCCTACTAATGAGTGATGAGATAAGCAGGACCAGGTCAGCCCTAATGGTTCTACCATCAGCCGTACAAGAGCGTGATTTACACAGGTCCTTTTATGACATATCTGTAGCCCAGCCACATATGGTCACAGAGCATGATCAAAAGAGCAGGTTTTATGAGGACCACAAGCTCTGTATGTGATTGTGAGATAAACCATTGTCGTGTGAAATTGACTTGTCTGATTGAAACCATCTTGTGACATGGGAGCATTCAGGAACTGGAGCACAGCTTTCCTGGAAGGAGATGTTTGATTAGATGAAGTGTGATCAAATTAGCCTGGGGACAACCTATTAGAAATCTGCCTGAATCCACGGCTGTTCACTGAAAATATACAAGCAAGGCACCCAATCTGCCTCTGCATTGATGTCAGTGGGCTGGCCTGAGTCTGGTTTGGATCACTGATAATGCTAAAGATCAGACAGGCTGGGGCCACAGTTCTCTTCTCTTCTCTATTCTTCTCTTTTCATCTCTTCTCTTGTTTTTTTAAATTTCTTTCACATCCACACCCAGGTGAGGCCTGACTCGATGTGCTGTGAAGTTATAAGTGAAAGTTCTTGCCTCTCTCTCTCTCTCTCTCTTTCTCTCTCTCTCTTCTAAGAAACTCTGTGAGAGAACAGAGCTGCCAAAAAAACACCCGCACATTTCCTTAAAGTCTGCACAATCGCTTCCAGATGTCCCTCTCTATTTTCCGCCCTCCCTTTTATAGCCCCCACCCTTCTAAAAAAATGTCTGCACCGTTCTATTCTAACATTTCTATCCATTGTGTAAAGCCTTGTTTTGTTCATGTCAACACGTTGTTTCTTCTTCAGTCAGAGCCCCCGTAGTCTCTGTCTGATTAAATAATACTGTGGCTGTCTCTCGCAAAAGGGTGTACTTTTCTCTAACATGTTGTTTCCCTTCCTGCTGACGCTCATTTCCAGTAGCCCCCAGTGTGAGTGAAATGGGTTTCAGTGGTTTGTGATTATCACCCAATCCAAGGCCAACTTCAAAGCAAGACCACAGATCCGCAAACAAAAATACATCAATCTCATCTCTCAAATGTCCAATCTCTCTCTCTGTCTCTCTCTCTCTCTCTCTCTCTCTCTCTCTCTCTCTCTCTCTCTCTCTCTCTCTCTCTCTCTCT
>JAODUH010002578.1:0-11936 GCA_027564835.1 Typhlichthys subterraneus | reverse complement strand
CCAGGACTAGGTGGAGAGATTATATCTCCACACTGGCCTGGGAACGCCTCGGGATCCTCCAGTCAGAGCTTTCCAATTTGGTGGTTTGGGGTCCCCTGCTGGAGCTGCTGCCCCCGCGACCCGACTCCAGATAAGCGGATGATGATTGATGGATGGATGGACCAGAGGTGCAGCCTGAGGTTTTCTATGCCGTTGAGTTAGGAGCTACTGTATTGTTGTCATGTGACGCTGTCTGCCTCAGGTCACTACGGTGGGGGCCTGGGGGACGACAGCTCCTCGTCCGGGGGGGAGCTGGAGGCAGGGGAGCTGGTGATCGACGACTCCTACACGCACATGTCGAAGAAGAAGAAGAAGAGCAAGAAAAGCAAGAAGAAGAAGGACAAGGAGAAGGACAGGGAGAAGGAGAAGAGTGGGAAGGAGAGGAAGCACAGCAGAGTATCTGGAGGTGGGCCTACTGTCCTGTTATTGCCATGGCACCCATGGCACCCTGCACACAGCCTTTGAACATGAGTGTCAATGTGATTCAAAGCTAAATTACTTTCTCTAGTTATGCTTTCATGACCGTTGGAGCTAAAAATGAAGTCTGCTCAGGTAATGCACGTGTGTGGTAACACCTGGTGTAAAATGGGAGGGTTTAGAAGACTTTATTCAGTCATCTAATACACGTACAAGGCTAATGTGTGTCCATTTTAGCTTCCCATTTACATTACTGTCATCGTGGCCTTCTTGGGCTGTTTTTTTAAGTGTACGATAAGGGAGTGGGTGGAAGTCAAACGTCTGTTTGTACGTACATGCGTGTCCTACTTAGTTTACTGCGTCTGCTAATGCAAGCGTGTGCTGTTTGGTCAACGTTGAAACTCAGAGTTCACATTGATCATTTTGGTTTTGCTCTCCTGTGCATGTATGCGTGCGTGTGTGTGTGCGCGTGCGTGCACTCGCACTCAGATGTGTCCAGAGCCCACAGCCACTCCCAGCCAACGGTCACCCACAGCTGTGTAGGTCCCATGTACGCCATGGCCCCCCCGGTCCCACCCCACCACCATGCAGCCAACAACGCTGCGATGGAGAAGAAGAAAAAGAAGGAGGAGAAGGAGCGGGAAAAGCATGAGAAGGAAAAAGAGAAGGTACCTGCCTGTATAGTTTGTTTTACTGTTGATGTGAACTCAAGCTGTGTGTTTTTAACAGGTTTAGTCATTGCACCAGAAATAGCTAAGGTCTGTGCTCTGTGTTTAGCCCAAGAAGAAAAACACCACAGCATATCAGGTGTTTTGTAAAGAGTACAGGGTCAACATAAACGCAGAGCAACCAGGACTAGGTGAGTAAACGTGTTGCGACACAGCCATTATAACAACTTGTCTTTGCTCTGGAAATGAAACCAAGAAACAATGTGTTCTAAAACCATTATCGCCCTTCTACAGTCTTTGGTGAACTTAGCAAAAAGTTGGCAGAGGTATGGAAGGCTATGCCCGAGAAAGACAAACTGGTAGGTTTAGTTTAGTAGTAGAGATCATGTATTTTAGCTTTAATAAGTGCATTGTGGAGGCTCCGTGTATTTATGTGTATTCTTATCCAGGTATGGAGGCAGAAAGCTCAGTATCTACAGCATAAACAGAACAAAGCTGAAGCCACTACAGTCAAACGGAAGACCTCCGCAGATGGCAAAACTAAAGGTAATGTTTGAATTGTAAATATCTTAGTTTAACTTCCCTTTCTTAAATTCAGACTTTTGGATACTGCATGTTTTGCTTCTAGTAACTTTGTCGTCATCAGCTGCAAAAGTCTCCTTCTATATACCGCATGACATCTTATTAACAAACGGTACCGGTGAGCCCTCAAGCTCACCTGTTGGGTCAAACAATATTTAAGCTGGTCAACCTGTGTGTGTTGCAGGTGCAGTGAAGGGTGCAGGAGTGGGTGCAGGGCTGGTGTCCCCCAGCAGAGCATCGGGGAACATGTCTCTATCGCCTGCGCGTGTTCCTGATGTTGATCCCATTGACGCAGCAGCACACCTGCAGCTCCTGGGAGAGTCCCTGTCCCTGATTGGCCATCGGCTACAGGAAACTGAGGTTGGCATAGCTGTATTTAAGTTTCGCTGTACTCGTGTCAGCTGGTCCAGTAACGGTGACATTAACAAACCAAATAACATAGGCTATACTGTGTTGAATCATCTGAGGTGCGTTCAGAATTTGCAAACATATTTGAACAGTTTTCCATTTGAGGAGGTAGTTCTCGGCGAAGACACATTGAAGCTGGATGAAAGTGGACAGTTTAAATAAAAAATTTATGGAATATTTACACAAATTGTTCAAAATTCAAGTTCAAAGCAAACATGTCCGCCACGAACGCTCACCACTGTTTGCCAATTCTGAACGCACCTCAGGTTGACTCACTGTGTGCTCTAAAGCAAGTGTAATGTCCCCATGATGTTTTCCTGTCAGGGTATGGTGGCAGTGTCTGGAAGTCTCTCGGTACTCCTGGACTCCATCTTGTGTGCCCTGGGGCCGCTTACATGTCTCACAGCTCAGATCCCACAACTCAACGGTTGCCCTCGTAATGTTCTGGTATGTTGCATTTATGCATTTAACCATTGTCTGGGTTACAGCTCAACAACATCTGTTGACGCTGATGGTGCTTAGTTTCAAATTTCAAAACATTCTTCTGCCATTGTTAAACCACTGTAGTATTGGGTTCTACGCGTCGTGGACATGTTCGCTTTTTGGCTTTTTCATTCAAGGCTGTGCACATCCTTACTGTTCGACAATTGCTCTTTCTTATCTGTCAAAAAATATGGTTATTGTAATATTTCCTCTGAAAATAATATAAATACCATTTAAACATTTTTTTCAAGTGTTGTTGAAAAGGTGATTCACTTTACTGCTAATCTGTTTTGTTTTTCTAAATAAATGCACACCTTTAAAATCACATTAGTAAGTATTAATAACAAATATTACTACTTGCATGTTTTCTAATATGACTATTTTTCTCCTGATGTCAGTCTAATACATTGGACAACATTGCATACATCATGCCTGGGCTCTGAGTGAAGAGGACACTTTCCACATTCTTTCCACCTGTGTGTGTTTGGATCACGGAAGTGAAGTGCCCTTTAAAAGTAGCCCTTTGAATATGGACTTCTATTTATGCCGCTGCTTGGCATCAGAACCCTTGGACATTTCTGATATCAGTGTTTTTAAATGGTATTTTTTTAAAAGCAAATGTTTTCTTCATTTTAGAATTGTTATATTTTTTAAAAGAAGCAGATTTTACTCAGCAACCATCATTATTGGCATGTCATCTTGGTTTCACTGTTGTATGAAATGAATATGCATTTGTACTGTATGTGTGTGTGTATGTTTGACTGTTGTATGGCTGTTCTGCCGTTTTTTTTCATATAAGTACATTCATATGAGGATTTTTTTTCTTTTCTCAAATGTACAGATTTAGATTCAGGGTCCAAGTATCTTTTTTTTTATTCTAATCCACATAATATATTTTACAACTGCAAATATGTCTGTGACCATGTAAGTACTTAATGCTTTGTAATTTTTCACAGCATTTAATAACCATGCATATAGGTTTTACATTTTGATTGTAACCAAATGAAGCGTAAAAGAAAAATCCCTTTGGGTGCAATCTTGTAATTCTAAGCTTTTTAAGCACAATTCTGTAAGACAAGTCTCGTCCTTGCATTTCCTGGAAGCAGGCTCCTTATATGGAAATGACAATAAAGGGACATGTTTCCAAACGTTTATGGCTTTTATTTACCCAAGACAACATTACATGACAAATGGTGTAGAGATAATCGACAGAAATATGGAATAAATATTTTTTATACACACAGTTGTAGCATATAGCCTACAAAATTCTAGGAAATATTTGTTTATGCATGTGCTCTGGAGGACACACCCATTTGATAAAAAAACAAGTTTGTAGCCGCTAAGGGGAGTAGACAAGCTTATAGCAGGCCGAATCAGAGCATAAGAACGCGGAACTGTGGACGTCTCGCCCTAAACACGGCAGTCGTGGACATATACTGTAACATACAAACAGTAATGGCATCAGGCGGGTCTCAAACAGGTAAGCTATATCTTAACAAATTGAGGATTTTATATTTCAGGCACTATACTGCAGTCTAGCTACCAGACAACACGAAAGGAGCACAGTCATTTGCTCCTGTGCGCAGATCTGAGAAGCTTGTCAGCAGCGTTTCGGCATATACACTATTCATATTGCAAATGTGAATAACTGCAAGTTACTAAACTATGTTTAGTAACTTTGTTTATATCACCACAATGATGCAACCGTCTGTGTTTATGGAATTAAATACAATAAAGGCAGATTCCAAGTAATTTATGGATGGACTGTTATTTTAGGGCATAGGCCTACTTTATAAGCACTTTTTTTGTTTTTTCCCCAGAGCTTCGGCTGGTGCTGTTGGGCCGGACTGGGGCAGGAAAGACTTCAACTGGAAACGCCATACTGGGCCGACAAGCCTTCCAGCACTCCACAGATGCTTCTGACAGCCAGGAAGCTTACAAACACAGAGGGGAAGTTGCAGGGAGACGGGTAGGATTCGTTATTTACTGTATAAAAAATACATGTCCGATGATGGGATAGCCTGCTATCCCACGTTATTATTGATCTAATATTTTAGACATGTCTGACATGAAGACTGTTGCAGTGAATGAGAACAATCACCAGCAAACACGGTTTGAACATGTTATACTTGTTCTCTCTCTCTTTCTATTCCCCAGGTAGGAGTGATCATTGCTCCAGACTGGTTCAGCTCACAGTGCCACCTGGAGGACGTTCAACGCCACATCTCCTCCTTCATGGCCTTATCTGCCCCAGGGCCCCACGCCTTCCTGCTGTGTCTCCCTGCCAAGCGGCCTGTGGACGGGGAGGACCGTGCCCTGGAGGCTCTGGATAGGCTCCTGGGCCCCAGTGCCACCTGCGAGTACAGCCTGGTTCTCTTCACCCACGTGGAGGAGCTGGCGGGCGGGGAACAGTTGCAGGATCTCCTCAGCACACGGAGCAGGAACCTCCTTGATCTGGTGGACAGATGCGGGGACCGCTACCACACCCTGGGGATGCTGGGCACCGCAGGAGAGGAGCAGAGCGAGGCTGTGGAGCAGCTCGTGGAGAAGGTGGAGCAGATGGTGGAGGGGAGCGGGCACCTGAGCTGCCCCCTGTACGAGGAGGCCGAGGCCAGGGTGAGGGAGAGGCAGCGGGAGCTGCTCAGAGCTGCCTGGGAGGAGAGCGGAGGCGGGGCGCCCTCTGGTGGCGGGTCCGCAGCGGACGAAGACATCAGCGAGGCAGAGATGGAGAGCGTGAGAGAGGAGGCAGAGCGAAGTACGCGTGCCTTGGATATAGACGTAGATGGTATTTTCCCCCCGTCCACTGGGGTTTCCATGTCTGCCCCTCCCTCCTCCTTTCTCTGGGGACTGTGGGAGAAGATGATGGAGTGGCTGAGGTGGCTGCCCAGACTACTGAGACGGGAGGCCCTTCTGGGGTCATTGGTCAGCCTGTTTGTGGGCGGGCCTTATGGGGGTATGATGGGGGCCACTGTTGGGTCTGTGGCTACAGAGGTGGGGAGAAGGAAAACACAGAAAAATAAATGAATGGTGCAAAGAGTGATGTGAAACTATTATCTCACATTATGGCGAAAATGTGAGTGGCAACTTACTACTAAGCTACGGTCTTGCCTGCTATACCCCATTCACAAATTCAGATTGTATTCCTTATCAATGAAAGTTAACTTATTTAAATGTTCCAAATAGGAATTTTCTGAAGTAGCATTTCCATACATTGTCCACTAGGTGGCGGCAAATAACTTTATATTTGGAGAAGTTCGTATTTGTGAAGAATGTACTGTCAAGCAAATAAAACTGCTTATCAAACGAAATCCTCATTAGTTTCTTACAGCCTTCACAATTTACAGCAATTAAAATATCAGTTTGATTTTTTTTTTTACGTTAATTGGGCTACATTGAGTTGTGTAGCCTACAAAAATTATATAAGTTAACAAAACCTGGAATATATAGGCCTAGTTTAATTTCATTGCATTTCTTGTAGGCTACTTGGCTTATACATTTTTAACCGAATTTGATATTAAGTGTTATGTACAGTAGTCTAGGCAATTGGTTTTGATTTTAAATCAAGTACCCTATAGCCATAAACTCCGCAGAGCAGTGGCGTAATCTCTTAGTCTCACTCCTTACGCAATGGTAGGTTATGATTCTGACATTGATGTAATTGATACTCTGCTAAAACCATCAGTCATAACCCATCCTTACAGCTCTCTCTCTCTCTCTCTCTCTCTCTCTCTCTCTCTGTGTGTGTGTCTGCTCTCGCTACCTCTCGTTCTCTCTCTAAGCTGCCGGAGGCGCTGCCTAGGAACTGCTAGGCGTTTCCGAATGTGGGTGGTCCGACAAGGGTGGGAGGGAGAGAATTAGCCCAGCTCTCATGTTTCCCAAAAAGAGAGAACGCATCGAGGGAGAGTGAGGACTGCGTGCGTGTGTGTGTGTGTGTGTGTGCGTGTGTGTGTGTAAGGGAGAGAGAGAGAGAGAGAGACTAAGACAGAGCATTCATAGAGACCACATCTGTCTTCCAGATGTGGCCTCCACAGTTGTCTGAAACAGGGGGAAAGAAAGTTTTAAAAGAAAGGGAAAATTGGTGCTAAACAGTTTTTTATTGTTAGGGATTACACATCCAGTACAGAATAGACTACAATATAGCCTACAGTACCAGCCTGCCAGCGTATAGCTTTTACTCTGCGTGAAACTGCAATGAAATGACATACTACACCCCATGTAGATAATGTATATAAAAAGACACCTGTCCAAATATTATTCGGTCTTACTAGCTATACACAACTGAGAAGACAGAGAAGGTAATGATAGAGTATATAGGCTACATTGAAAAAGATTTAGAGTGGATACTGTTCAATGGGAAATGTATTTCTCTGGGCAGGACACACTCAAATGTAACACAGATCAAAAGAATAATGGAAAGGTTGCAAATCACAACGGATTCTGTGTCAATGAGTCCCTCGGCGACAACAATGTGCAGCGCAGAGTTAGTGGTGGAAGATATAGCGAGGACTTCTCAGACCTGGGAGCGAGGGAGGCTGACTTGATTTGTGCCTGTATGTACAAGCAAAGCCAGAATCTGAACAAACATCTCAGGGAATCACCAGTGACCCATTATTAACACACAGGCATAAACCTCTGGACTGCTCCCTCTGAGCAAAAATGTTGTTGTAAGGGCCTTGTGGTCCCTCATTGAAGTGGGGGCAGTCTGCTGAGACGTGGACACCGCAGTATTTTTTTGTTATCATCGCGCTCTATGGGCTGGAAAAGACAGCAAACCAAAAGAAAATAAACACGATGACACACTTTTTCCTTAACCGCCCAACCGGCCTTTCTCTCTGTCTCTGACCTCTGACACTCAGTTCAATTTTATCAACAAATGCACAACATAATTTTATTACAATTCTTATCGCTCCTTAGAATTTTCTTTTCTAATTTGACAGAAAGAGTTCTTGTATTTATGTATAATCCTTATAAAATGTAAGCACAATAACCTTCAAACTAATTCTGTCTTAACGTATAGCCTAGTGAGGTCAGATGAAAAACTGCAAGTTTTGTAGACAACTTGGAGAGAAAAACATGTCAACACAAATATTTCTTTATTTTTGAAACAACTTTTACCCAAAAATATTAGTTCCAAAAATGTATTATTTTTGTTTTCTTAGTTAATTAAGACATACATTCTTCTATTAATATTATAACTTTTGTAAAAAATAAAAAAGTAACAAAAAGAAAGAGAAAAAAGTTTTCTCGAAGAAAGAAACTGTTGTTGCACATAATCCCACAGATCACGTGAAATATTTCTGAGAGTAATTTCAGTAATGTGTTTTAACGAAGTGTCATGGGAGCCAGGATTCATAGGAATTTCCCTATAAAAGACTGTTTGTCTCTGCCAATAGGGCTTGAGACAGTGCTGTCCAGCAGACATCTCTCTCTCTCTCCTGCTGCTCTCTGGGTGTGCTTGCTTTGAGCCCTCTCATCTTTTTCCTATTAGAGCTTTTTTCATGTTTCTTCCTAGTATGAGTGTGTGTGGCTACAATTGTTTATGAAGCACACAAAGTGCTTGATGCTTGCTGCTCCTATTGTATGTTAGTGTGCGTGTATGGATGTGGACTTTCCTGCAAATAATCTAAAAGCATAATGAGGCTAATTAAAGTGTGAATTACATAACAACAAAGGCAATGGTATGATGAAACAAAATGTATTTTTATTATTCTTAATTAAAGATGTCAATTTAAAAACTGAAATATCAAAACATCTCACTCAAAATCTGAAATATGTGTCATACAATGTGTATGGATATAATGTATTCTTGTATGCATGTTTGTTTATGTAGACTAAACACAGTGCATTTTCTTAAAGTCGTGAAAAAAGACGAGTAAAATCAAATATCTCTAGACACCAGAAATTAAACAGACTTGACCTTCTTTATGAACTTGTGCAAGAACTACGCATACCAAGTGGAAATACAAAATTATGTATATTTCTCTTCTGTAATTACCTGCCTTGCAGAGTATAGCAAACATCACGCTACAGCTGCCTTGTCATACATGAAATGAACACCGCATCACGATCTGACCAGAATATGTTCCCTCTACACGTAACAAGGTGTCAGGACAGACAGACGAAAGAAGCAACAGGATGGAAGCCCTCCGGACGACATGAATACGAAATCACACACAGCTGCTGAGGTTAGGGGTGCCAGCACGTTTTTGGAGGACACACACGCACACGCACACACACACACGCACGCACGCACGCACACGCACACGCAAGCATGCACGCACACGCACACGCACGCACGCACGCACGCACGCACACACGTACACACACACACGCATACGAAAGTAGCCAGCCACACACAGTCACCCACACGCGCACACACACACACGTACACACACACACACACGTACACGAACATGGCCACATGTGCCAGCAGCTGCATTGCTCTTGGGTATAGGAGAGGTACGACTACATGGATGAGTGCTGTCGTTAGTCACCTTTCCTCCCCTCTCACTGGCTTGACCTGAAAACCACGCCAGATGTAGGAGGAGGAAGCTTCTTCTCAGGGACAGAACCTGTCACGAGCTTGAGAATAGGGAGAGAGCAATACTGTACGTGTGGAAAGAGAGAAACAGAAGAGTGTAGTATAAGATGTTTTGGTCTCTTTTCTTTTGATGTTGATTTTTAGGTTTGTACGTAAAGTAATTACAGAGTCCTGCATTTTCAAAATCGCATCTCATATCAATGTGCTTCCCCCCCCCCCCCCCCCCCCCCACCATAAGCATCTTCCTCACCAGAGACGTTCCCTCCCCCACACTGAACAACACTGCTCTACATGATGATGTGTGGGCTGCTTCATGTTCGTACGGCCTGACATATTCACAATATGGTCGCCACATTTGTGTCAAACATACACCGTTCTGTCGGTTGACTACAAAAAAAAAGCCCTTACCAGAACTAATGAACTACAACAGTATCTCCGAATCAGATGTCGTCAAATGAGTTCCGGCTTTGAAGTCACACATGCGAGCGTTAACCGACTCGACAGTTGTTCACTTGCCAGGGGACACGCGTTTAGCAAAGCGAGCGGCGGGCAGCAGGGGTCTCCAAGGCATGTATGGCAGCCTGCTGGTGGATGTTTCCAGTGTTTCAGGCAGAGGGGACTATGGGATGGGGTACGGGGTGTGGAAGGACAAGAGGCAATTACATTAGGAGGAGGCATAAGTGAAACACAGTCAAACTAAAAAGGCACAATGCCCAGGGCCTACGTTTACAGACAGACCCCCGGGAATGACGAGGAGAGGTTCTTACGAGAGTTATCTCTGTTGCGGCGAGTGTCTGAGAGCCTGGAATTAAAGGACTATAAAGCTTTGAGCACTGTTTGTGTGACATTTCTTACGAGTTAGTGGTTTTACACCACACCTTCCACGGACTGCCTTTGAGGACTTCGTGGGGGTGGGTGAGGGGAAGGCATGTGGGCCGGGGGGAAGGAGGGGGTGCTTCAGTCAGAACAGAAGACAACTCACTACTGGCGGAGCTGTGGTGTGGGTGTTCGATGGCCCCTGAGCTCACCATAATTGATGAATAGTGTGGTCCACATTAACTGACATGCGCCGTTGGCTGTAAGTGGGTGCGGTGGGCGGGCGTCTTTTGATGCTGTGGCCGTGGGCTGTGTTTGAACCATCAGCAGAGACCCCTCGTCTCTGTAACGGACACCGACCTGCGGTTTGATCACGGCGGAGCGCGGGCCAATCTTCCAGCGCTTACATCTACACACTTATCTACATATGTAAGGCCTTGAACACACACACACACACACACACACACACATGCTTTATCAACCAGTTGTATTGCAGGGCTTTGGGGGAGGTGATTGTATTATTCGTGCTGCAACGCCAGCTTAATTCAAGGCAGATCTGACCTCAGCTAGTCCCTCTCCAGTCGGGCTCTATTGGATCAAGCCATAATCCCGCCTCAGCCACATGAATGGGGATCACGAAGAGGAGCTGCACTCGTTGCTGCCACATACATCAAATGTCACTCAGGTCCATATGCTGTCATGCAGCCTGCGATGGGTATCGCTGTGTCATATGAAAGCGGAGGGAGGCTTAACGGAGGCCCAGGGAGGCCCAAGCCGGAGACAGACAAGGAGAGAGATCGGAGCCGCGGTCTCGCACAGATAGACACCGTCAACCTGGAAGTGATCTGCCGCTGTCACAGAACCACAAACCCACACGCAAACTCTGGCAGCGGAGACAGGCAGAGGAGCTGACCCATGACACCACTTCAGAGTCCCGGCATGGAAAGCAATCTCTAAATAGGGAGCGTCTTAAGACACACTTTCCTGTAAGCTATGACTAACAAAGCCAGGGCACCTCAAAACAACACGGGGAAACATCCATACTCCATTATTGGAAAAGTAGCCGCTGCTTTCGGCCAAACACATAATAACTCCCGCCTTGTCGTATCATATCAAAGAGCTGCAAACCCAAAACACACGCGTAGCGCGGCCTTGGGCTAACGAGGGACACAGGCGAGGCTTATGGGGGTTTTTGCTAGAGAGAGCAGATAGCAAGGGGCCGGAGGGAGGGGGGTGGGGGGGTGCTTGAGGCTGCTGCGGTGCGCCTCGTGCATGGTGTGTGTCACGGCCCGGCTCCTAGGCAGCGGAGGCACAGGGGGCCCCAAGGGCCCCTGATGGCCACTGAAGGGGCTAGACCCACCCTGGCAGCCGCACGTGAAATGAGAGGCAGGCCATCGACACACAGAGAGGGATGGCCCTCTGATTTGTTCTGTGGTCCCTTTGAGACCTGGCATCCTGCGAAGCGAGGGGAAACATCAGCAAGACATAACAGGCGTGATGCAGGAGGAATACAGTAACTGTACGGTGCAACTGCAGGGGCATTTGTGTGCTTTGGCCCAGAGAGGGCAGCGATCATCAATGGTGAATGTACAGTGTGTGTACTCAGTGCCTGTTCTATATCTGATCCAGACACCTGGCTCACAACCCCTAGTCCTGTCTTTTGTAATGAAACGTCACAAAGATTGTGCTTGGTGAGTTTATTATTTATAGTATTGTGTTTGTTGTAAATGAAGTTTGATTTTCATTTTAGTTTGTATTTATTAATTAATTTGTTTGTTTAATTGTTTTTTTTTTCAAGTTTCTATCCAGCTCTATCAATGCATTTGTAAATTGCCCTTTGTAACATTGTGTTAAAAATGTAATTATAAAAAATAAATAAATAAATAAATAAAATAAATATATATATATATATATATTAATATATTAATATATTTCAACACAATTGTGTGTAATAATATCTTACCAAAGACTAACAATTTTAT
>JAODUH010002577.1:0-11936 GCA_027564835.1 Typhlichthys subterraneus | reverse complement strand
AATTTTGCCCAAACGTAGCATTTATGCAAATCGCTGCTAGCTGCTAACCAGCTAGCTGCACAGCGAACACAAGCTGCAACTGACTCCAGCATGGCCAAGCCCACAGCATGTGTGTGAAGAAATTATTCAGTAAAATATATTTTTGTAAACTAAGAAAATAATAAAAGACTGCAAGATCCACATAGCCTAATATTAGCAGCGAACATATAGCCTGTTTTCAATTTTACTACCTGTAGTGCTTTTCATGATATCTTGTGTCGAATAGATACCAGTAACTATTCAAATAGATACTAGTACTTAATGGTTTGGAGATATCAAGTGTCCAAATAGATACTAGTATCTATTCGAATAGATACTAGTACTTAATGGTTTGGATATCAAGTTTCTAAATAGATAGTATCTATTAGTATAGTAACTATTCAAATAGATAAAAGTATCTATTCTTTAGATACTAGTAACTATTCGATTAGATGCTAGTAACTAATGGAATAGATACTAGTATCTAAATAATAGATATTAGTATCTAATAAATAGATACTAGTAAGTCTTGGAGAATAAATGTGAAAACGGCTTGCCATAGGTTAATACACTCTAAAAAGTGCTTAATAAACACTGACATGGAGTACATTTTTAACACACTTTGTGTCCCAGTATTACTCTGGAGGTGTCAGTAAGCACTAAAATGGTGTTAAATGTACTGTACAAGTCAGAGAGTACATTTTCACTCTCCACATTGTTAGGATCAACTCTATAGGAGTATATATTCTTACACTTTTGGCAGTGTTCACTGAACACCAAACTCTTATTTTTATATACACCCGAAACTGGTGTTACATGTACTCCTATAGTCATATGTACACTGTGATTTTTGCTCTGTGTGTTGGAGCAGGGACACATATAAAACATGCAGGGCAGCAGCCCTCCAGGACTGGAATTGAATAGCCCTGCACTACAGTATAGTGGAGTTAGGGCTGGACAATAATTAAATAACAATATATATCGCCATATAAACTTTTTCAATAACGGTTTATACTAATTTCCGGTATTTCGATACGCTATACATTTGTCACTGAATGACAGTCAACTCGCAGGGCTCTTACAGTGCGACCATTTCACTCGCAAATGCGACTAAAAATCTTGGTGTGCAAACATTACAAAATATTTAGGCCCACTTTGTGCGAGTGACTTATAGCCACTATGTTCGCAGCTCAAATATGCTCAGTTGCGCATTGTTATGAAATCCCCGTGCACAAGGACAACCGTGCGGCGCGCACTGAATACCTGTTGCAAACGTGGTTCCACTTCAAACAGGGTGAGTGCGTAACTGTGTTTATTGTTACCATAACTACACTCCATCCATGCGCGTTTAAAAGTGTGTTTAACTGTTTAAATCGGGTCTCACACAAACACATTCCCATATTAGCTACCTCGTCATTACAGCTACCTAAAGCTAACAGGCAAGACACTAGCAAAACTGGTGGAAAAAACATGCTCATATGGTTAGAGGTGGATGTGCGATCACGCCGCCATCCAGCTTAAAAATTGTCCTGCGTGTTTGTGCAATTACGGTAAAGACCTGTTTTTACCGTACTCTCACGTGAAACTACATTGTACGCCGTCACAATATTACGATCTCTATAGTACAGTAAAATTATACATAGTTTCATATGTCTATTAATCTAAATAGGAAGTTATATCTGTATAGCCTAACTTTTAAAGATATATTCCATTCAAAATTAGTTTTGCTCAAATTTCTATATTCTAGCCTAGTTATGCTGGTTGTCCTTCTCTACCTTGAATACCTCCACATTAAATATGGAGACATTTTTACATGAATGGGGAAAAAGTGGAAAAATACAATATGACCATGTCACAAGCAAATCTACTTCAGCAGATATTTTATAATAGATCAAACCTGATAATGTAGTCTTAATATTCTCTCCTTTGTCAAAAACCAAGCCATTCAGACATAATACTATAGAGATTAACATACAATGAAAACAAAACACTAAAGGTGAATAATTGCATAATGGTTATACTTGGTTTGAATTTGGACTTTGCTGCCATATTTTTGGCTGTACTCTTAATTTTTTTGTCTGCGATCCTAAATGTTTTAATTTAGGAGCATGTGTGCTCCTTGGGAATAAAGTCAGTGTAGCCCTGCCAGCTATATTCAAGGTGAACAGAATAGAAACTACATGCGTGATGACTCGCACTAAAGCCAGTGCAAAGCAGTATGGGCTGTTTTCAGGTGCCAAATCATTTTACACAGTCTGTAATTAATGTCTTCTGTGGAACCTCTGGATGAATTTCGCTATGTGTATGTGACAATAAAAAGCACCTTTACCTTTATGAAGATGATTTACATAGGCCTAGCTAGTACCCCTCTGGTCAACATCTCTGATCCCGAAATAATGCCAAACAATATATTGCATTTTTTTTGGCACCAATTCGGCCTCGCCTGCTCGTTTGAATCCATGTTCAAATTAATTATAGGCCTATTTTAAAGATGTTACCAAAGCAAGCTTCGAGCAAGCTGATCACACAGTGGAAACACACAGGGGTAAAAAAACAAGTGATTGCTATCGAGGCCGTTTATAGTGAATCTGCCTCATTGTCTTTATGACTTTTGCATAAAAATTTAACATGCCTAAAATCTGATGTGACAACTACAGTAAATGCACCAACAACAAACAGAATAAAGTTATTATAATCTGAAACTAACAACATAGCCATAAGTGAGATTAAAATATATAGACACACGACAAGCCAGCTTCATGCAATGTGGAGAGCTGCGTTTAGAGTGGTTGGTTTTTAGGGTAGTCTTAAGGTAGGGGAGCCTGTGAACTGACAGAGACATCTGATTGGTCATCTTCTTGTCCTGGACCATCTTGCCCTTGCACTTAGCACAGAGGAAATACGCGCAGGATATTTATAGGCTAAATAATAGCAGGCTTTTGCGGTTACATAATTGCACAAGGACATATCGCGGTTTCGATTGACATGCGATTAACTTTGCAGCCATAAACTCTACTGTGTATTGAGGGGTGGAAAATGAATATGTTTGATGGCCTGATCGTCTGGCCTGCCAGTGCGTGCCAGAGGGATTGAAAGTGCTAATTTCACTTAATTCTTGTTGCAGACCCACCATTTTGCCTTTGCGGACACTGCAAATTCCACTGCATTCGGAGCCTTTATTGTTCCCCTTTAAGAATTACAGAAACACCTCCCTCTACAGGCTGTCTTTCTCTAAGGGGATATCGTAATTGAAGCAAGCACCTCTAGAGTTATATCAGACCCATAATGCACCTGGCAAAGCTCCCAGAATCCATTATACTGGCAAAGCGGAATGCTCGTCTCTCTCTCTCTCTCTTCTCTCTTTTTCTGTTTCATTTGCTTTCTCAATTGCAAACATTTGCCAAACACACAAGAAAGTATTTAATTTAAACTTATGAATAACTTGCATTGTGCAAGTGCGTGAGAATGTCTGTATTTACTGTGTACATATCATTATGTATCATTATGTATGCATTATGTATCTATTTGCATGTGTGCCATTATGAATGTATCTTAAACATTATCACGATTCCCTCTCTTTGTAGCTATATCAGTTACCCCCTCCTGTGAGGACATTTGCCAAAGTCAGCGGTGTTGCTTAAGGAAGCAGTGTAACACAATTTGTTGATTACATCAGGATGACGTGAACAGCAGACATTTTAGAGATTTGAGAGGAGTAAATGGAGTGGGGGAATTTGTTTGACTCATAAAGGCTTCAGTTGTTAGGCCTATGTCATCATGTCCAACATAGCAAAATAGTTATTACAGTGTATCGGGCAGAAAGGCAGGCCTGGACAGCTCTCTTCTAATCACAGCCAAACCTACAACCTCACATTATTGTCTTGCTTACAGTATATGAAATGCATTGTTCTCCAACAGTGAATCAGTTTGTATTGCTTACCATGAAGCACCACTAATTCAAACCACAAACAAATTATGTAAACTACTATTTCAAACTAATGCAATGTATGGACCCTTTACGTACGATTCCAAAGTAAGCGTGAGCATAGACAGTCTGTCTGGATACACACATACGAAGTCCCTACCTGTTCAAACTCCCGCAGGCTGTGCATCTGTACTGGTGGGCCTTTGTCCGTTTCATTACACAAGAAATCTGTCCATATGGGAAAACAACACACAAAAATTAATGATTAATTAATGATTGATTAATACATATGGCCACATTAATAAATTCAATACAACCTGGACATCATGGCAACAATCATAGATGATCAAACTAATAGTTGCTTTACTAAACAGCAGGGAGGGATAAACAAGTGTCAAAGAAGAAAAGAAGCTCCTCTTTTGCCTATTTTGCCTTTTGTCTATCAAAGCACTAAATAGTAAGCTAGGCCAACTCCTGCAACTGATAAATGTACATTTTATGACTGGTATATCATATTGATCGGTCATATTGGTTGGTTGATGTCAGTCTGTGTATTGTGCATGTACTATGTATGTTTGATACTAATTTGCATTTTAACAGATTATATTGCACTGTATACATCCAAGATATATTCCCCTTGGGGCAATAAACGCTGAAAAGACCCACACACTAAAGTATAGGGTGTGTGTGTGGGAGGGGGGTCTTCCAAGAGGTCACAAGATTATTTAAAGGCTTTGAATGTTGTAATGTAGTTAAATGTAATATTCAAATGTATTTCTGTTAATATTAAACCAAACTATTGATGAAATATATATTCAATTATTTTATATAATTATTGTATACTGTTTAAAAACTCTTCCATGTCCATGCCACCTTTGTTATCAATGGTTTACTGTATCATATTCCCTCCAGATTAACCTCAGTGGGTTGAAATCACAACATGCTGAGTTTACGGAACTGTCCATGCAGAGCGCCTATCAGACCGGGGAACTCATCCTGATCAAACATAGCTCATTAAAGCCCCATTAAACCTTGATGTAAGACATGCATCTCCCCTGCAGAACAGACATGGTATGTTCTGCTCCAGCTGTAGATGCCAGCTGTAGAAGCCAAACGTATTCTCGCTCAGAGGTTCCAGAATAAAATCAGCACAGGAGGGATTTATACAATGATGTGTGTTTTATTCCTGTAAAAGCAAAGGCATTTGGTTCCTGGCAGGGCTGGTGGGACGAAGATCCAGTTATGGAGGGGTTGAGGTTGGAGGGGGTTTTCAAGGGCACGTCCCATGGGGCATAATCAAGGAGCCATTGGCAGAGTACAATGTTCTGACAGTTCTTTACAACTGCAACATAAGCTCGTTTAAAAAGTTTATTAGAAAGCTATTCTTTTCTGTGTGGGGAAGATGTGTTTCTGGATGGGGGTCTAGGCTTGTAGCTGCAGCACTGTGACAAACGTTATACTGCACATTTGCACACACAGTCTAGCACTAAATACCATACAAAATTGACAGGCATAGACACCTAAATAAATCACACTCACAAAAACGTATTCATTTGTCTGTTGTGCCAATTCCAACACTATGTCACAAAGGTAATACACACATAGGGCACCATTATTTTAAAGGTGCTGTGTAAAATATTAACATCTTCTTCAAACCATTAGGGTTCAGCATTTCACCAGAATATTATGGCGTCCTTATTTCACCCTCCCACTCAGCCCACTCAGAGTGGTCTGTACCTATCGCCATTTTCTCAGTCAATCCGCTTACATGTGTCCACACACACAGTCTAACATTACAATCAAACAGTAAAATAGAAGCCAATAGACTACAGTGATTTAGCCTATTTATAACATCAAGGATAGAATATCACAATTCAACTAAACTGCTAAAACACTGAGAGACAACAACACTGCTATTTTATAATGTTCCCATGCCATATCACAAGAACACAGCTAGTCAGCCAAACAATATCAACACCATATGGAACGGTACAGGCTATGGTTTGCAGGCAACTGTAATGCGTTGGAGGCAGGGTCCGAAATTAACACCTGCCAAGTGCCAAACGTGGGTAGATTTTCCGTTTTGTCGAGTAAATCTTAGAGACTATCCGCCACACTTGCAGGTAAATGTTTAGGCATATAAAAATGTTTTTATTTTAGCGAATATCTTAATTATACAAACTATCCTATATGCGTGAAAAAGACGTAGACAAAGAAATTGCTTATTTTGCAGCAGGACGCCGATTTCATAGTCTTTAATTGCAAGTTGCAACACACAGACACAGCATGGCAAACTAATAACTAAGAAAGGAATGTATGATAATCTCCAATCTAAATGCTAACCCCACTATAAGCAATCAACAAATTGTATGGGGCACTGACGAGAAAAATGTCTTTGAATTGTCCAACGAGGTAATTGATCCCCATTTGCATATATAGAGGTTTACTCACCAGTGACCAGTCCATTAGATACTTTAAGTTAGCATTAAGCATAAGACATTTATGGCTACTACTCTACTGCTTCAATCATGGGGGGAAATCAAAGCATCTCCAGTGCAGTGGAATGCCAGGGCATATATCTACCGGGCTGTAATTAACAGAATCATCTAAAATAACTGTTTTGGATTTTATGCCTTGAGCATATTACTATAGGCTACATATTCACTCAGAATTTCCTTGTGCAATCAAAGCTCGTTTAAAATATGTTTCTATGGACTGATTCAAATGCACAATATTTGTGTAATTACAATATTTGCTGTAAATAATTTTTTTAAATATACATATAAACAAACGGGTTGCAAACATTGCACCGTTCTTATAATGTACATGAGTATCTTTCGGTATACTTCTTCTCGTGAGGGCTGCTGTCTGCTCTGGAAGCTAGTGACTCAACTTGGCCCTTGAGGTACAAAGTGGTATTACAAGTGTACAGACCCGACCCAGCTGTTCATTTCAGAAAATATCTCTACAAAGCAGTGCATACAGGTCTTTGACATATCAAAACTGATATTTCTTATATCTCTTTTGAATTTTTTTTTTTTTTTTTTTTTTACGTTTTAAACTAAACATATTACACGTAGCACCTTTAAGTGGTGAAAAAGAGCCACATACAAATAGGAAAGAAAATGGGAGGGAAAGAACCTTGTATACTTCAAAATCATAAGGTCTACATACCTGTTGTAGGTCCAATGCTCTTTGGCCTGGCCCGCTTTTCTCCAGCACAATATCTGGCAAAGGACACATCTATCAGACAAATGACTCTATCAGAAACATTCTCACAGAGACCTGTAACGGCACTCCCAAACTGCAACGAGTGGCCCCAGGTTAAATCCTGTTTCAGGTTTCCCACAGTACACACACACTGTACAGTAGGTTTTAGGCTAAATTACCAACCTTTTTCTCTTGCGTATGGTTGTTCTATTATATCACAAACACAAGTCTGAATCCTCCCAATGAGGTGTACTGCAAAAATAGCCCAAAAGGGTCTAAGTTGGGAAGTTTCCTATGGAACAGTCACACATGATGGGACGTGACTCAGCACGTATGCTCAGGTCACACCAACATCACTCACCATGTGGGACGTGTAAATAATATTCTAGCTACTAACATGTTTCCAAAGACCTTCACAGATAATTAGACTATGACCAGTAGTCAAACCTAGTCACACAGGGCTGGTAAAGGCCTTGTTTGACTATGTAAATAGTTAGCAGACATTGTGCAGCTCAGAGTTGTAGATTAATACAAGAGACACTCCATCTGCTTTAAACAAAAGGCTTACAGAGCACTGTAATTTGATTTGTTTTCTAGATACAGTAATGTCGGCAAGCACGATAAAGGTGTTTGTGCACATGGGTGTGTGTGTTGAAAACAGTACTGTTGACTAGACCCTGACCCTCAACACCAAACAGCCTGAAGCACATAGCACCTGTGTTCCTGTATGTTCTGGACCACCAGAAGCTAACATTTGTGTGAGAACACCATTTGTTGTCTCACTGTCAACATCAATCAAGTAAACAGGCATGGCTTTACTGTCCTTGAATCCTGATTTAGCATGACCACTTAAAATTCAGGCTATTATTGTATATATATAAATTAAGTAATTTTTTAATGGGTTGTTTATTCAGCAACTAAACATTGCGTACTGTACGTGCTTACAGATCACATTTCGTTTTTTGCACATTCCCTTGCAAGTCCATTTCAGAGCTTACCTTCCTCTATACAGAAATCCACTCATTTTAACGTAGCATCAGTAAAAGTTCTGCTAAGTCAGGGTAAGAGATTGTAGTCAGCTGTTGTACTTTTCCTTCCGTATCTTCTCAACTGCTAACTCTGATCCAAAAACATCCGTTGAGCATTGCATAAGCAAAGCAGCATAAACACGGGTCAAATAGCCGATTGTGAGTTGTGGCTTGCTGAGGGAAGCAGCCGTTTAGAGCAAGCCAGCCCTCCTCACATCCTTGCACCAAGAGTGGAGTGACCACAGTCAGCCTGTCCGGCCACGGGGCTCCCTGCAGACTGAGCCAAGCACCCAGTCATTTGACGTGGCAGGGCCAGAGACATACAGAAGCCCACAGAGTGGGAGGTAACCACTACTGGAGAGCAAAGGTGCATTCAGACGTGTGTGTGTTTGAGATCGTCAGGTTTAGCATGAAAGAGAGATTTGTTCAAGCATGCTCCCAAGCATGCGCTTTAGTAAGTGTGTGTGTTCGTTGAGTGTGTGCAAGTGTTCCAAATATTCCTTCCTGTTTATGAAACATTTAACTGTATACTTACTATTGGCCTCTGGCATTTTTTAAATCAGGGTGGAGCAAAAGGGAGGGAACCTCTATGCCTATGTGTGTGTGCGTGCGTTACAATGACACGTTGAGACAGGCTTGCAGCAGCCAGCAGGTATGACAGGGTATCAAGCCACAATCAAATCTCCTCCTCCAACACATAAACAACAAGACTGGTTTCAAATGTCTTCTATCTATGTAAAAGTCACTGAAGATTCAGACAGGCGGTGTGCAGATGGGTGAACAAGCTGGGGAGGGGGATCAATAAGAGAAACAGGGCAGAGCCAGCAATGGAATGCTGGATGCCATTCTATTGACATTCCTCCTTAGTGCCTCTCAAAACATGAGGGTGTGGTCTCATCAGTGTCTATATAGGGTTCAAAAGATCTTATAGTATAGCAACATACACTACAATAGAGATGGCATATACAATACTGAACAGAAACTGTTCATCTACAAAAATAAGTACTTCAGTACTTTTTTTAATTAACATTATATATTGTGCATTTTTCTGAAATGTAGGAATATGAACAGAAAGATATGTAGATTTCTGAAATACTGATTTCATTTTTCACAGCCAATTTTGATTAGCATCAATCTGTTTATATTTTTAAATGCCTGAACTCTGCCGGGTCTCATCTTCCATGATTCTCTAGTTTACAGTAATCATGAACAGCCTACCTTTTTTGGAGGGGGCTTCTTGGTCAGATCATTGCAGAAGTTATTTCATTTTTTATCAAAATGCATAAAAATGTGAATGATATCTTGGAATAAGAGTTGCAGTAGATTAGAGAGCTGGCTGGTTTAGCACTGTAGAGCGTATTGAATTAAATATAAAATCCCTACACTGTTATTGTTTTTTTAGGTGCAGAGCTCTTGTTTACATGGTCAGCATACATTTGCTTTAAAACATACTATAACTACAATATATCTTAATTATTATATATTCTCTAATAGTTTGTCATGTTTCAGTCTGTGTTTCTGTTTTCTGTTTCCCCAAGTCTCTTGATAGGCAGATAGATAGATAGAATGATTGATTTATTGGTCCTTTTGGAAATGTATTGTGTGCCATACAGCACTCGTTAGACAGACAAGTTAGTTTGCCTCATGTTGATTGTCTATTCTATTGGTTTCACCTGCTCCTCGTTATCCCTGTCTATTGGCCTGTCTTGAGTCTAGATATTTAAAACTGCGTTCCAGACAACTCAGGAGTCAAGCATTTCCAACCACCTACTAGAAAAAATAAAAATAAAAAGTACAATAGAATGCAGTTTGAGAACTCACGGCAAATCCAACTACCACGAATTCCTGGCTGGACATCACGCAACAATGGCGGCACATTATGTAAACAGTATCATCACTAAAAGATAATGTAAAGTATATTTGCCTGTATTTAATTCAAATAATACATGCTAAAATATTGTAAACCCTGTTCTATATACATTTAGTAGGCTATTCACAAAGTAATTTGTAAGGTCCCTAGTTTTTAAGTGTTTCCATTAACAGGAAGAATACAAATCATCAATGTAGCTTACTCATTTCTGATGAGTCCAGCTGGTCGTGGACAACATCTGCCAGGTTGGACTTACTGTAAATCCTTGCACATGTAGCCTGAGGGCCAGTACCTGGGTTACCAGGGCTTATGTGCTCTTAAACAGGAGAAGACATTGGTGGGCAGCAGTGAGGAACTTCTCAGTCTCCATCACCAGACCCCAGGTACTGGGTGCTTTTCCTCTCTTGAACGACAGACGAAGCCAAAGGGGCATTCTGCAGCCTCCACCGTGCCTAAATTGACCACCAAATCAGTCCAACTGGCTGCAGATAACCATTATGCCTTCAGACAAATGCATCCAATTAGGTGTGAAGAGGACTATCAGCGCCACACCCAGCAGCTCCGGCAGAACTGGAGTATTACACCCCCGGCTGAGACGGGGAAATAACAACACAGCTGGCAAGCATCAGTGATGAGGAGATACTTGAAACACAGAAGTGAGTGTTGGTCGCATTATCGTCTCTCCCACCAACAGACTGACTGGCCGTGAGGCCTGTCACAATGTTTACTATATCGACTTAACCGTGATCATTTTTCAGACCTTGATATCGCCTGTTGTACATGCGTGTTGCAAAAATGTAATAGACTGTAATTATAGCATGGAAAATTCCCTCACTCTACCTACACGCATTATTTTGCTATTACGTGCATATTATCATTATATCAGTGGAATAACATGCTCTTTAAATGACAATATAATTTATCACGATTATTTCTGGGAGAAAATATCGGCCAAAATAAATAGTTATCATGACAGGACAACTGGCCACCATCCATCATCATAATAACAGCAACACTCTTATTATGTTTAAAATGTCTGAAATAAATCCAGTTTTGCACCCTAATGCTGCCGCTGCCTTATGCGATTGTGCTGGTCACTGGTGCTTCCCCAAACCATTAATCGATCGATTGATCCAAATATATACAGTCTATATAAATACGGTCACTGGCCAGTCAATCACGGCATCATAGACTCATCTATTTTGCTTTCTGTCTACAGCATGCTAGAGCTCACATACCTGCCTAACATTCCACACAAATCCAGTTTACTTTAGAACAGGGAGAAGTCAAGGGTTCTTCTTGGCTGCAGGAGATACTGTAAACTCTACTTACCCTTTCTATGCAATTGTCAACAACAAAAACACTCACTCTATGGGTGTATTGCAGCTTAGATAGTGTGTTGCTGTTGTGTTATTAAAAAGTCCTATAAAAAAAGTTTATATTTTGAAAATGTTTAGGCCTACTGTCATAATGTGCAAAACAGGAGGGACAACATTTTGCTACTTTTTGAGGGATTTACTGTAGTGAGCACTTCTGTGAGAGCAACATCTAACATACAATGCATGTTAACGGGCTGCTTTGTGTCACGATTAACCTATTTGAAGTCTAAGTGACGTCCTAAATACAGAGTGTGAAAAGCACTATGTCACTGGACAGGAACACCATCGGTCCTTTTTTCAGTCAGATTTTTTTCAAGGTTACATTTGATAATTGAATTAGCCCAGGGGTGGGCAATCCTGGTCCTGGAGGGCCGGTGCCCTGCATGTTGTAGGTGCTCCAACACACCTGCTCCATCACACCTGATTCATATGAATGGGTTCGTTAGCAGGCTTCCAACGACCCATTCATTTGAATCAGGTGTGTTGGAGCAGGGAGACACCTAAAA
>JAODUH010002576.1:0-11936 GCA_027564835.1 Typhlichthys subterraneus | reverse complement strand
TCCTCTCTCTATAGCCTCCCGGTGCTTGAATCAGCCAGCCTCTCTACTCTAGAGGCTCATTGGGAACATCAGTATGCATCAGTAGTCACAAACACGAGCAGTCAGCTCGTGTTTGAGCGAGAGGTCAGGCTCTCTCTCTCTCTCTCTCTCTCTCTCTCTCTCTCTCGCTCTTTCTCTCTCTCTCCCTCTCTCTCCCATGCCCTCAACGTTGTTATAACGCTGGTACAAACCACAGGCGTAATTCTCGGGACGAATTGAGGTGTGTCACTTTAAATGTTATCACAGAAGTTATCACAAGCACACGTCATTTGTTAATACAGAGGGTGTTTGTTTGTTCTTATCCTTAATTCACCGCAAACCTTTGGATGCAAGGGTCGCCCCGATGCACGGATGCTATCATGTGAGTCATTTCAGTGGTTGGAATCCTTAGACTTCAACCTAAAGGTAATAATCTCCCTCTCTTATCTCACAAGCACGCACACGCACACACACCCGCACATACGCATGCACACACACCCACGCACAAACGCACACACCCACACACGCACACGCACACGTACACGTACACACGCACGCACACACACATCTCCTACAAATGCCTGACTTAGACAGGCACAAATATGCCAGTAAAGGGGACAATTCCAAGAGTAACTGTTAATAATTGCTTTTGCGATTTGATGAGGATTGTGAGGCTGAAGATAATCAGGTTTCAGGTTTTCCAAAAGAAATGTGAGGGGGGAGTTCTCATGTGCTAGCTTGCATGCACATACTGTCAAACAGTACTTAATATAAAATACTAATACTAATACAGTACTTAAAATAACACAGTTTAGGCTTAACATGTGTTTTTCTTGTGTGTATGCATGTGATTATCTGCTTGTGTGTTGGTTGACACACGAAAGGTACTGTATAAAACATACACATGCCAGTTATTCTCTTGCTCTCTTGCAGGACATATATGACCTAATGTCCATACTGTAAACACAGAGCCAAATTGTGTCAGTTTTCTAAACGTCTGATGTCCATAGCCTCGTTACAGTAGGATGTCACTGGAAAAGAGGATGCTAACCTTAGTCGGTATAGTAAGCATTTTTAGCACTGATTACAGTATCATGTAGTGGTTGCCAAAAATGGGTCTCAGCAATTCAACTGGGTGACGTCAGCATTCTATCCAAATGAACCCAAACCCAAGCAAAGTGCATTCATCAAATTCCTTGCTCTTATTAAAGCCAAACTTCTGGCTTCAAACGAAACCAATGGGTGATGTGACTATATGTCAATATGTCAAACTTATATACTGTATGACTATATATTTTCTTAGTTTCACCTTTAATTAATTCATTTAAATTACTTATAATGCCATTTCAAAGGTACAATCTCAATGCTACACCTTAAACACCAATGCAAATAATTGATATGGCTCAAGTACACCTCGATAATCTTTTTTTTTCTATCCTCACTTAACCTTGTGTTGTGTTTTTTTTCCACACATTCTTGGCATACACCCACTCACTGATTTCCTTTCACTTGCAAAAGCCTCAGCTTTCCAACAATGATTTTTATATTCGAAAATATGCTCAGCAAACGATACAGTGTAAATGTGTAGACACACACACACACACACACACGCACACACACACACACACACACACAAGCTCATATACAGTTCATAATGCCCAACTCAAAAGGGGATTTAGCTAAATATGTGAGAATTCAATTGCTTTCTCGTTCTACCACATCACTGGCTCAGCCTACAAAAATACGCATCTGCAGCTATAAATAGCCCTTTATGCCCAAGACATTGTGAAGGCGTATGACACGGTTTTGTGTGACACCGCTAGCCTGCTCCGCTATGCCCCGCAATCAACCGACAAGATCTTTCTTTTATCTGGCTGCCGCATGCGTGCGTCATCCATCTACCGCCTGTGCCTCCCTGCTTCCTCTCCATGCTCGTTTCCTTTCATTTTAGACTCCATCAAGGTCAGCTTGACCCATGCAGCAGGGAGAGAGGGGGTGAGAGAGAGAGAGAGAGAGAGAGAGAGAGAGAGAGAGAGAGAGAGAGAGATGCTTTGGAGCATACAAGCAGGAAGAGTTCACGTGTGTAAAAACAGGAAATGTCTTCAGCGTGTAGGTGAGTGTGAAGGAAAGGAAGTGGGGGTACATGTCTGTGTTTTGTCAGATATGAGCCGGGAGGGACAGGAAGAAAGGGAGCGAGAGAATGAGAGAGGGAGGGAGAGAGAGAGATAGAGGGATAGAGTTAGAGAAAGAGAGGGAGAGAGTGATAGAGAGAGTGATAGAGAGAGAGAGATTCTCCTGGCCTGCCAGCCAGCAGTTAACCAGCTCTAGTGTGTCCAGGTGCATCATTAGACTCATGTACTGTAGCTGCACGGCTCTCGTTTCACTTGCATTGGTCTGCGTGTGTGACACACAATGGGCCTCTCTCTGGTGAATAGTGATTGCTCCCCCTGCTGGCCACTACTGTAAAAAGAGGGCTTAATAATAAATAAAAATAATGATTGAAACAACTCAACCACTAAACAATAAAATGCTGAAATAAGAATGTATTCCCATCCCTTCATGTTGAATTTATCTTCACAGAGACTAAAAATATAAAATAAAATAATATTAATATGAATAATAATAATATAAATAATAATAAAACAAAAACAAAAAACTATTAACATGCATTTAAAAAAAACATATTTTCCTTGATTCGCGGCAGTGGGGAGTAATTTATATATTTTTGGGAGTGAATAACCTTTTCATAGTATTATTCAAAGTGATTCAAGGAGAGAGAGAATTGCTGTCCTCAGTTTAATTGATCAGGAATACTAAAAGTCTGTAAAGCACAGATGTACTGTATCTACAGAGCCTAAGGTGATATGTCTGCATCATTCCAGATCTTCAATGTGCCTCCAGGGATGAAAGATCAGATGAAAGCATGCCGTGATCACTCAAAATCTCTGAAAATAGGAGCATGGCTTCTATCTTCTAATGTTGTGTCCTCCTTGGTCAAGCATGTTTATGCCATCACAATTGTAAACGCAATGTTGTACATGTTCAATGTACTCCATTTCATTGTTACTGCACGTGGGAACGTGTGATCAATTAATTACTTTTTAGACATTTTTTAATATATTCTTATTTTTAGACATAAAGAACCAATCTGACAAGAAAATCTGAATGGAATGAAATACGATATAGGTCCCCATAAAACAGTGGTTCTTGTATACTGTATATACGCTAGAGGTCTTCCGAGGTCATGGGTCTTCTGAGACCCGACCCAAGACCCAACCGGTCGGATCCAACTTTGAGTGTTTGACTCGGATCTGGGTCGGGTCTGACATAAATGCTATGATTCTCAGATCTATGCAATTTATTTACCAACTGGAGCTGTTAATAAATTAATAAATATGTTTATATTATCACATGTAGCTTACATATATAAACGAAGCAATTACAAAATGAATTTGATGAATTTGATGTTTGATGAAACAGGCATGCTCAGTGGCGGCGGTGAGCGATGTACTGTATGGTATTATGAAATACAATACTGCCAGCGACCTTGAACATGTATAGCCTACTTGCTACTACTTTTACTATCACTTGCTTATGATTCGGACCATGTTCCTTAATAGGAATTACAAATTGCAACAAGAAAAAGGTCCAGCCTTGACTTCTGTTGGTAAGTCTAAATTATTAACTCAAATTTAACCGAAATGTCATTTGCTTCCTTTAATCATTTGACGTCAGTGTGATTGTGGCAACCTCTGCCTTCCTCAGGCAACTTCCCTGCACTTTTCCTTGACTGTTGATGGCAACACAATTTTAAGGTTCTTTTTTTCTTTCAGTACTGAACGAGTATGGGTCAGTTAAAAAAAAGAATCTACTGTACTTTTCAGGTACAGGTCTGTTTGCCGTCGGGTCCCTTTGGAACGTATATTAATTTTGGGTTTTTCATTTATGCAAATCGGGTCGGGTGAAAAATACTTATATTTTATAATAATTTCGGTGAAGACATCTAATATACGCTGTACTGACACCTACTGGCGCAAATGCAATGGTTAAACATGCCAGTAAATATGCAACCTGCACCAGAAATGTTTCTATAAAGTTAGAAATAGCTCATTCAGTACCTTTGTAATTAAATGAATATCCACCTCATGTGTGTGAATAGTTTTATATATATATATATATATATTTAGGAGAATAAATATATAGTGGCTGTATGTATAGGGTCCTTGTCCTGCTGAAGGTGAACCTCTGCCCCAGTCTCCCAGTTCTTCTACGATTGCCCTGTATTTGGCTCCATCCATCTTCCAATCAACTCTGACCAGCTTCCCTGTCCCTGAAGAAAAGCACCCCCACAGCAAAATGTTGCCACCACCATGTTTCACGGTGTGGATGGTGTGGTGATGTGCAGTGTTAGCTTTCTGTCACACATCACGTTTTGCATTTAGGCCAAAGGCTTCAATTTTGGTCTCATCTGACCAGAACACCTTCCTCCACATGTATGCTGTGTCTCCCACATGGCTTGTGGCAAACTGCAAAAGGAACTTGTTATGGCTTTGTTTCAACAATGACTTTCTTCTTACCACTCTTCCTTAAAATGCCCAATTTGTGGAGTGCACGACTAATATTCTCCTGCCTGAGATATGGATCTCTGCAGCTCAGGTTCTTGGCTGCTTTTCTGATCAATCCTCTTCTTGCCTGGGCTGTCAGTTTAGGTGGACAGCCATGTCTTGGTAGGTTTGGAGTTGTGCCATACTCACATGGATTGAACATGGATTGAACAGTGCTCCGTGAGATGTTCAAAGCTTTGGATATTTTTTTATAACCTAACCCTGCATTAAACTTCTCCACAACTTTATCCCTGACCTGTTTGATGTGTTCCTTGGGCTTCATGATGCTGTTTGTTCCCTAATGTTCTCTAACAAACCTCTGAGGCCTTCACAGAACAACTGTATTTATACATAGATTAGATTACATATAGGTAGACTCTATTTACTAATTATGTGACTTCTGAAGGCAACTGGTTGCAACAGATGTTATTTAGGGGTATCAGAGTAAAGGGGGATGAATACCTTTGCACGACACGCTTCAGATTTTTATTTGTAGAAAAAATTGAAAACAATGGATAACTTTCCTTTCACTTCACAAAGATGCGCTACTTTGTGTTGGTCTATCACATAAAATATATATATAATATACTGTACATATACGTTTGTGGTTGTAACGTGACAAAATGTGGAAAAGCTCAAGGGGTGTAAATACTTTTGCAAGCCACTCTATATATATAATTTTTTTTAGTGGACCTTTAATAAGTGAACAACCATCTTAAAACCTATCAGTGCTCATCAGCACACCGGCAGTTAACTAGACGCATCCGTTAACACGCATGCCTCTGGAGGATTTGTTCACACAGCAAACTCCTTCGCCTGTCGTGAAACTCGCTCTGTCAGGTAACAAGTGGCTGCAGTACATCAAGGGATTTTCACATTTTTGTCAATGAAAAAAATTAAATAATAGATCCGCTCTCTCTCAGTCCATTATAATCAGGTCTTTGCCAATCTATTTTTATCTTCCAGGACAGCGAATTAGTTGTGTAGGGATTGTACTGTATGCAGACCTTGATGTTATATAAGACAATATGACATATAGTTTGTAGTGGGTGATATCTAGCTCTGCTTCCTGAGCCATCACTGGTAATGGCTATGCGTTTATAGTATTAGTATCAGCTGAACTGTGTGTGTGTGTGTGCATGTGTGCATGCGTGGGCGCATGCACACATGCACACACACACACAGACACACTCACACATCCATGCACGAACACGTACGGGTGTTAATAGGTGTTTATTTGCTTATGTGTGTGCATGACTGGATGTACACTCCAACTCACCCACCCACACAGCCACACACACACGCACACACGTGCATACACACCAACCGTAATTACAATTAAGTGTCCATTTTACCATTGACATCAATTTTGACTATTGTTAATCTATTATCAATTACACTTCTCGCTCACTTGAGCAAGATGCCTAACCACATATCTGCTATAGTCAGCTATTGTAAGCTAATTGTAAGCTAATACATTTTTTGTCAAATTCACCAAATATCAAAAAATTATCTGGTACTTCTACATGGCCCTGGCTTTAAACACACATTATGCATATCTGCAGACAACAATAATGTGGTAGGCTTTGCAATGTGTTTCAATGTGTGGGGCGGAGCTTCTGAGGGAGATTGTTTTGAAGTTAGCAAGCGTTCTCGAGAATGATTAATCCTTCCTTAAATACTTAATTGTAGTCATTGTCTCAAAGTCTCTTTGGATATAAAGCATTTGCTAAATTACCAAATTCCATTTCACATTGTATGTTCTTTAGAGGATATACAGTATGTTTTCTACGTTGACGCTTGCTTTCAACAAAAGTTTCTTTGGACCACTATGGTGTATTTATTTATATTTGAACTCACTGACAAGATTTACAATCACAGAATGGAATGCAAAAACAGAGACGTCTAATCTTCAAATTAATTCTATCGCAGACTTATTTTTGCTATTGTTTCATGTTCTGTTTCAACCTGCTATACTTTAAGTAATTTGATGAGTATCTTTGATTGGGAAACTTTGATAATGAGTCGAGTGTGGCAAAAGGTTTTTGTTCCCACATGCCCAACAGAGCTTCAAACAACGTGCAAGCGAGTGTAAGTATACCCTTTTATGAAGGTAAAGTACATACGGTAAAATGTTCGACTGACCCTAAGGATTCAGTTCACTGTAAAAATCTATACTAACAAAGTTATTCAACTGCCAATTGCATAGGCGTTGAATCTAACATCCACCTTGCCAAAGCATACTGCTGTCTTCCCATTTACAACTATGTCATCCATTAACCAACACACACGCGGACCAAACCACAGCCACGTGGAATTCCTTAAAGTCGAACAGCTCCAGAGCCTTAATATAGCGCATCGGGCAGCTCTTGCTTCACTGGAAACCCCTAAGACTAATTGATGCCCTGGCCTGGATTTAGCCCAGTTATTTCTGGCGCACATTAACACATGGGTACTAATTGTCTCCTCTTGAGCCTCTCTCAGCACTCAGAGGAGAGGAGCCTGATTGGGCGGGAAGATGGACAGAGCAGGTAAACACTGCACGCCGGATGCTGGGAGGGTGGAGGAGGTGGAGGGGTGGTTGGTGATGGGGTGGAGGAGGTATAGGGGGCGGAGGAGGTGATGGCAAGGTTGGTGATGTGGTGGAGGGGTGTATGAATGGAGGTGGGTGAGGTTGAAGTGGTGGAGTGTGTGCTTGTGTTTGTCTGTGTGTGTGCATGTGTGTGTGTGGGCGCATGCATGTGCATTGTGCATGCATGTGTTATCACTGCCCAGGTTTCCACAGGTAAGGTGATAGTGCACCAGTGCTCAGGTGACATTCATAATGAGACTCTTATTCATAACTGGCCACATGAAAGCCAGCGGCGCTGCCTCTGGTGCATACAGTATAGGCCTCCTCCCTCAACGGCATCCATTATTAATCTGTGGCCAGTCGCGTACCTCATGGTGTCTGTTGCCCTGGACCTAGTGAACAACATTGGTCTGGGTCTGCATCACCTCTCGGGGGGGGGGGTTCGAATATGATTTGGAACACCACACAAAACCTAGCTTTTTTACTTGGATGGATCGGCAGTTACAGTACATTATAATGTGTGTGTATTATTCCTTTATGTCTACACACACATCTGTGTCACATAGTGCTCATACTAGGAAATCTAATGTATTTCATTAAATCATTATTACAAAATAAGGACACTGTCCCTTTGACTTTCATGGCTGTTTTTATTCTTCATTTTTTTATTTTTTTTTTACAAATGCACATTTCGTCAAGTCTGCTTTAAGATTGTTGGTTAATTGCTTTGTTTTCAGCTAAGCAGTCACACTGCCAGCTATACATAATAGCTTGAATATTACTATTTGAATAATTATTATGGTATTTTATTGACCATATATTTTGGAACTGTACTTTGTGTTTTTTAACTTTTTCTAACTTTCTCAGAAGTTTGGTCCAGTCAGTGTAGCCTACTGCAGCCTACCTACCTGTCCGAACACGGACTTCACTATGGGATGCAGGCTGGAGTATTCAGACGTAGTACTCGGTCTATTGGCGGTCCTGGTCGGAGCCGGATTCCAGTTAAGGCTTGTAGATGATCCGGTGTTGATTCGTTCCCTGGACGTAAAAAACAGCGCGGCGGCGGCGGCTGCGTCTGCGTGTTTCGGTTCGGATGGGGTCGGGGAGCTCTTATGGTCCGGGTGCGAGCTACCGGGCTGGTGCGCGTTCCTCGATCTGGAGGATTTGGCGGACTCTCTCTGGTTCCGGTCCTCCCTGCGTTTCGCGTCTTCGGGAGAGCAGCGGTCCTCCCGGAGGAGGCCGGGCTGCCGCCGGTGATGCTGACTCCTCTGTGCGCGTGCATCGCCCCCGCCTCGCGCCCCGGTGTGTCCGGGTTGACACAGGGGTCTACGCGCGCTCGCGTCGCAGTCGCCGGCCCAGCTCGCCTCCTCGGGCACGCCGCCCCCTGCTCCGGTGGACCGTTGCCCACGGTGGCTCCGGGGAGCGTGCGACACGTGCTCGTGGTGCGCGGACTTGCGGTTCGCCGCGGACGACCTCAGCAGGGATGTGGTCGACTCGCTTTTGGGAAGGGACTTGCTCATCTCGATTCGCCCCCCCGACCCCAGTAAGTTAAGTGGAGCGCGTTGTCCAGGTATAGGCTATATCGCATCAGTCTGTGGATGGGTCTCCTAGTAGCCTATAGTGCGTGCACTTTCATGCCAAACTGCTCCTCTCCTCCTCCAGCCCACCTCAGCGCTCCGCGTGATGACGGAGTGGAGACAGTACCTGCTCGCGCAGATATACAGGAATATGATGATGATGATGATGATGATGATGATGATGGTGATGATGATGATGGTGCACCCGACTTCTAGTTCCTTCCAAGATAGAAAAAACAAAAACGGAACCGTTTCTTACATCGCGATGTTATTGGAGGATTACTGCATCCTGTTGCATTACAGTGTGTAGCGCGCTGATCCCGCGTAAATTTGGTTATACCTACGTCACTTTTCTCTGAGCTCCATGAAGGTTGGCTCGCTTAGCATGGGCGTTTTTAGACACTTAAAAGCACACCTTTCCAATTCACTCAACCCAGTCAATATGGTGCTAACTGCAGTGCCGGCCCTAGCACATTTGGTGCCCTAGGCTAAGTTAACCCCTGCCCCCCCGGGGCCCCCATCCATTCCACACACACATCTATCTCCTGCTTGCCAAGTTAACTGCATGACAATGCACTTTTATTTACTACATCTAAGAAAACATTGAACTATAAACAATATATAAAAGAGAAATGAATAACTAGAGAATATTGTGCATATGTATCTTATATAGTATTACAGTATGAATAGTTCATAGTCAAGTTCACATCAGAATCACTTCAAGTCATTCGATAAATATACAGAGCATATAGAAACAATATCATAGATAAGATTAGGCATTACACATTTTAAATTTTTTAAATTATATTTGATGTCTATATTTTTATATTCCACTCACCTGAGGAAACTGCCATAGCTGAGGAAGAGGCACATGGCTCTGCATCATTTTTTGCAGTGCCTATAAAATGATACAAAATACAATATGGGTAAATACATTAGTTAGTTGCATATGTGGAGTCTAATATACTTATTACTGACTGACAAAGCATTATTACAACTTTGACTATCGCATCTTCTATTCATATAGACTACACAAATAATATTATTATACTCAAATGTCCATCTCCTTACACAACCAAAGTGAATCAAAGTAATTGCACAGTTTAGCTTGAATTATGTCTTTCTTTCAATATCTTAATTGACAAATTTCATCTGAATAAAATTGTATAAATAATAATAGTAAATAGTAATATAGAGTAGGTTGTTAGGGTAACTCCAGATAACCATATTAGGCTACTACAGACTAGTAGCCTATCTCGACCGTAGCAAATTTTCGATGTGAGCGACAGGAAACATAAAGAAACAGTCCGACAAAAGTTTGCTCAAAATAGCGCGCTGCATCTCTCGTGACAATGCTAGTGATTGCAACGTTTGTTCGGTTCAACGTGCATTCAGGCTTGGGAACTTGTCGAACTTGTCGCCTATAGGAATGTGTAGGGATGTGTAGATATTTTCGAGATGTGCCACACCATTTTGTTCACAACAAAGCCTATAAAGCAATTTAACAATGTTTGTTACCTCAAATCCGTGTTATAGTTTTAAACAGGAATGGGCAGTATTTATGATACATGTATTTGAAATACGTATTTGAAATCCAAAATAGTATTTTGTAATTTGTAATTGATAGTATTGTTGAAAATGGGTTTATATTTTGTATCAAAATATACTTTAGTGTTTGGTATTTTGTAGTTTTTAAATACTATAAAATACTTTCTGTGAGATGTTTACTTGGTGCAGACTCTGATTATTAGCCTGGTGTAACCAGACCCAAAATTCACTTGGTGAACAGTGTCTGGACACGCTCCATTGAGATATGTTTGCAATAGCTGCATCCTAGACCTCTGGCACATTTTAAATCTATTTATTTAGCCTTTAACCAATCAGTGTTACTATAAATGTATGCTTCACCTAGCTCTACCACCATTTCAAATGCTTGACTTCAATGCATTAGGGCTGGCCCCAAATATTCGATTATTCGGGTATTCGTTCGTTGGGTATGTATTCGATATAAATATTGGGATTCGAGTATTCGCTTTTTCAAATTATGCATGCATGTTTTCCCATTAATCCCTACTGTCTCCATATAAACCCACATGTTGAAATGTAATTCCCTGCCCTACAATGTGTCATCAACACAATTGATTGCAATTGGCTCTGTATGTAAAGAGAGCGAGGCTATTCATTCAACACACACTTTTATTGGCTAATACAGAAGGTATATGCTATAGTATTTTTAATGGTGTTTTTGAGAAAGAGCATTCGAATACTCGTTCGGAAATACCATTAACCTGTACATCCCTAAAGTACCCGCCGAAGGGGACTTTAGCACCCGTCGCTAAACACATGAAAAAAAAGTGTTCTAAAAATAAAGCAACATAGACATGCTGCACATCCACTAAAAGAGAAAAAACTCAACTAAAAAATTGAAAAACAAAAAAAGCTAGGGATGAAGTGGTTATGTATTCGAAACCTGTAAAATGGTATTCGGGACAGCCCTACAATGCATAGCTTCAAAGTTATTGTATTCAGTATTCTGGTCGCTGATTGGTCCATCATCCAGGGTGGATGTGTGAACTCTAAAGTGTTCACGTTTTCCAGACTATAATCTAAGCGATAATATAGTTTAGATCAATAATTGGGTGGATGTGGAAACATTGGATTTCTTTTAAGTGTCCACACAGAACGGACAATTGGTGGACTGCGAAGACATATTTGCTAAATTTTACAAAATGTGTATTAATTTACAATCGCATTCACTACCTTTACGTGGCTGCATGTTGGATTTGTTAAGAAAAGAAAAGATGTAGTGTCCTCTCAACCATTGTCCACTTATCCAGGTATGGTCATCGGGACAAAAAGCACAACAAAACAAAAATTTCCGACCGCATACAACAACAATATCATATAATATGCAATGTGTTTCTGATGTGTGGGACAACAACAAAATCATATAATATGCATTGTGTTTCTGATGTGTGGGACAACAACAATATCATATAATATGCATTGTGTTTCTGATGTGTGGGACAACAACAATATCATATAATATGCATTGTGTTTGTGATGTGTGGGACAACAACAATATCAGCCTTTCGCTCTGCTCTGCTATCAGCTTTTGCTCTGCTCTGCTATCAGCTTTCTGCTTTTCTGCTCCCTGCGTGCCTT
>JAODUH010002575.1:16876-32900 GCA_027564835.1 Typhlichthys subterraneus | reverse complement strand
CAAGCATGTCTCCATCGCTCACCCAGTAACCAAAAATGCCGGTGCGTGTGTATGTTGCCTGGATGTTTCTGATGAACGGAACATGCTCCCGTTTGGAGAAGACCAGCAGAAGCAGGCCCTGCATTCTAATAGAAGACACCTGAACAAAAAGCACATTAAGGCGGTACAGATTCACATACATTCAACTTGCAACATGTCATCCCACTAAACACTATTTTTATTTAGTTATTTCTCATATAATCAAAGTAAACTCATACACATAGGACATGCATTAAATTGGTTGTAGTTCATTTCAATACATTAGGTCAACAAGTAGGAGTAAAAAAATAATAAAGCAGTGTGTGAGTGAGACGGCAACTATAGTAGCGTGTACCTTAATGTATCCCCGTGGTGCCAAGGTGGACATATACATGTGGCTCCACGAGTCCTCAAACACCAAGTCTAACACAAACCTCATCACACCAGAGTACACCTCCTGAAGACTGGCGCGCGCACACACACACACAAACACACACACAGTATCTCACTGAACAATAAACCCTACCTAACCGTGGCAGAGTGAAACTCCCCTCCTCACTGGATGTCTACCTACCCAATCACATAGAGGTCTGGGCTCACAGGACAGTTGAGTTGGAGGAGTGAGGATGCATCTCTGGGTGGCTGCGCTGTGGCTACGTTCCATGTGACCACGTGCAGCCTGAGAATGAAGGAAACAGCTGCAGTAAATAACATCCATATTGAATGGTTGATCAGGCATTCAAGAAACTCTTGCTATTTCAGTTGCACACACACTATGAGCTTGGGCAACGTACAGCTCCATTTTGGTAGCCTGGCACTGCCTGACTATAATTGGTGAGGTTATATTCAGAAAAACACTTTATCGCTTTAGCGTTCGTACAGTCACTCTGGCTGGCAGACCAATCAGCGATCAGTGGGTGTGGCTAAGCAAGGAATTGGTTTAAAAATGGTGGTAGATCTTACTGCAGCTGCAACTGTAGATTAAGAAAATAACCCGGAGGTCTACACCCATTAGAATGCAAATACCATAAACAATCACATACGGTCCAGACCCGATTCACAATGTGAATTTTGGATCGGTTTACACCAGCATATTATTTGGATGGCAGGAGCCAAATAAGCATTGTAACAATGACTGAGACCTGGAGGTGTTGCACTCTGAATGCTTTGTGTTACTACTAGTTATAATGCCTGCACAATCAATGTGTTAGGTGACATACAGCCAATCCAGACAGATTGGCTGTCACAAGTTAGTAGACAAGAGCTAGCATACAAACAACTATTGCCTTAATTTGATAGAAAATAAATTACTGAGACGAAATTAAAATCCAGCAGAAGGATTTGGGGAGTTTAAATGGGACTGGGTGGTTACAAAATAGTTTAATCCCCATTCCAAAGAGGCCATGTAAAGTCTGATTTGTGTGACAAAAATAACTCAAATCCCTTTGTATAAATGTATTTGTGTTTGTATAAATATAAATGTATAAATAGTCAAACACCCAAAGTTAATTAACAGTTGCATGTGCATTACAAACTAAACATTGGATTGCACCTTTCCTCAAAAGACAGAAGGCCCTCTACGTAATCCGTATGATAGTCTGTTAGCTAACGTAAATCACCTTTAATAATGGATTATATGAAGATTTTCTTTGAAGTGCTGTGATCATTAGCAATGGTGCCTCCACTAACAAACAGTATTTCTTAATTGTTAGGCTACATCAAGTAGCAATATGTCCAACAGTACATTAACCAACTAAAGATCAGAAGAATACAAGGAGTATACTCAAAGATAATAATGCTTTACTCACTTGAAATTCTGAAGCTCCGTCTTCTGACTGTGAAACTGTCCCTCAATTTCCCCCATTATCTCATTACCTAAGCAATACAAACACACATTTGGCTTCTGTTGCAGACAGTGTTGTCTGCAATCAGCAGGGTTTGCTTATTGCGCGACGTACACAACACAAGAGTGCGACCACTTCAGCTACAAATGTGGAAGACACGGTAATCGTTCATCAAGCATCATCTTTCCATGCTCACGTTATTGTGAGTTATACCCAAGTACTGTAGGGTACCGGTTCTAGTATAAATACATTAAAAACGTATATTTGCTAACATGTTTGATCGTTTAAAAATGCATTTTAACTAACATTTCTTATTCTACCTTTTGACCCCTTGTTGGTATTCCCTGTGTTCTTGCATGGGTATGTAAACTACAGCAATGCCACTTATACTAGTTTTGTTTTATACTAGTTCTGAGCTGCTAGCCGGAGGGTTTATTTTTAATTCGTCACTTCCTGAACTCTAGAAAGCAAGCAAACAGCGCCCCCTAGGCTATTTAATGTTGAATTTTTTTTAACCTTTTTTATAACCTAACGCTATTGTACTTTCACTTTTACTTATATATTGTAGCTGTAAAAGTTGCGTAGGCCAGGCCTATATGAACAGGTCTCCCAATATATTAATATTCATGAATATAGTCTGAATCACTAAACCTTCCCTCACCGTACTTGATAAGAGGGACCTTAAATTTAATGACTATGCTCATTTGAGGTTCATCAAAATCATTAACAAGTATCAAATATTAAATTCTTTACTTTGCCTAAATATTAATGTAATATATTTAATCTGTTTAAGCCCCTAAACAAATTGGTGATATTAGTTACATTCATCTGATGAAAGTTTCAAGAGCCAAATCAAGAGTACAACCCCACACAGTAAACTACAAAAGGCAGCTAAGGATTTTTTTTTTAATCACACTTCGTTATAGAGAATTATTACACAGTAGTTGTAAAATTCTAATAAAATACATTTGAACATTTAACCTCTTCAAAATTAGGCCCTTTTTTAATAAAGATGTAAAATGAGAAAGGACCACAATTAGGCATAAAAAAAGAAGCAATTATGTGTTCATTGTTCTTGCTTCATGTTCACCATGTCCATAGAAACAACACTCAAAATCTTAAAATATGATTGCTAATAACAATGCATAGTTATCATCTTTGTGTGAACTGGTTAACAGCACTGTAGACCCGATATCACAAGTTTTATGTAAATCAAAATCTTCAGAGTTTAGACCTCTCCTCATGACTAAATAATTCAAGCAAATAATTTTGATAACATTGTGACATCCTTTGTTGAAACTAAATACAGTTACCAAAGAATTGGTAGAAATGTGTAGTTACAGACAATACTGCTGTCAAATCTACTGTGCACTGGTCCATCATGTAAACATACAACGAGTCCATTGGAAAAAAAAAAAAACAATACAAATCTAACCCTATTGACCAAAAAAAAAAAATAAATAAAAAAAGAGGACATTCATTATTTGTAATTAATGAGGCCTGTGCGTTGTATGAGCTGATATTGATCAAAAACAATATCTCTGAACACCAGCCATTAATTAATTTCCAATTGTAGGCAGTTATAAAAGATACACACCACTACAACAAGGCATTCATTCAAAAGCAACATGACAGCAGTGGGAAAAGTATAGTGTTCTAGTAACGCCTGAGGGTCCGGGGGTGGGGTGGTGGTGGATGTAATAGCTCCCGTGTCATCAGGATGGTTGAGGTCCGGTGGGGGGATGTGGGGGTGGATATAATAGCTCCTGTGTTATCAGATCTATAAAAGATGCAAAAGGGGAAAATAGTACAAAAATAAATAAAAACAAATAGAAAGCTGTGCCTTGTTTTTCTGGACTGCGTGTAACAGGGCCGGCCAAATAAGAGAAAATGTTGCATACTGCTGACTGACTGACCTTGTTGAAATTCTAGAGTAGATGGGGATAATGCACCATGTAGACATTAGGTGGCAGTAATGCACCAATAGCGTTGGATCACAACTTCTGTGGTGTTTCACAGAGGAATCTTGCATGCTAAAAATGATCCATTGGCCTATGGTGTTGCCTCGTGCCAGTAGCTGGCTGAACTAGGCTTGCACAGTTTTTACTTGACTTTATTTAGCAGAATCCTTGATGTCCGTCCAGAATTGCTGTACAAAATGGTTTGAAACATTGAGAGCATGAGTCTCACACTTAAGTACTTACGCTGGAAGGGATTCCTCTCTACACCCCCCGCCCTTACACTATGGGCATGTGTGTGTGTGTTCCATATGTTGACAGTACTAGTCTCAGTCTCACTGTATATTATAACTGAATATTGCTAGAATTTGTACCAACTGTATACATTATTTGGGAAACTTGTCTTTGGATTCAGGCCTCTGCATCACATCATCATGCATTACAGCCATTGAAGTAGTGCACCAACTTAATCAGATAATGCCAGTGCAAACACTCAGTGTAAACAGACCAGCAGCTCATTCTTCAGACACGGTGCCTTTGACAGTACCCTTCGCCCTTATCTGTAAGAAAGGACAGTTATATAGGTCCTTACAGTATCTGGATGAATGCAACCGCTACTGTAGGTGCCAAGATAGACAGATATGATTATGTATATTGAGCTTCTCTACCTCATCCAGCTCCTTCCGAGTCTCTTCCTCCATATGTCGTATGTCGTCCATTGACAGCTCAATCCACTTGTCGATCCAGCAGAACAGCTGCCTGTGGAAGTTGGTAAACAATCGCTTCTCCTCCTGTAGCAGGCAAGGGAGACGAGATACAGGAGAAATACATGAATGGTACATTTCACAATGTATCAGATGATTTAACAGAAATTACAATGATGCAGCAAAAAGCAAATCAATAGGGAAATATTTTGCAATTATTGGTCCTTGTCACTTGACGTAAATGCCGTCAAGTGTGAAATAATGTACAGTAACAAAACAGGTGATAACAAGACAGGTGACACCCTACCCTTTGAATGAGATTCTCCACTTTGCTCTGCAGTCCAAACCATTGGAAATCACAGGTGACTAGCTTATATGCACACATGTGCGGACAGCTTGTGTTGCTAGCAAATTCCTTCTGTAAACACAAAAGACAAGGTTTTCCTAGAAGTGAGGTGCATGGAAGAAAGCAAAACCACGTTGAATTGATTCAGAAATATATGCACACACACTACTTGATATTAAAAAGTATTTGCACACTCTTGGCATTCTCTCAATCAGCTTTGTGAGGTAGTCACCTGGAATGGTTTTCAATTACCAGATGTTTCTTATCAAGTGTTATTCAGTGTAACTGCTTGCCTTCTTAATGTGTTTGACACCTTCAGTTGCGTTGTGTTGTGAGAGAGTCCTATAAAGTGAACAGCCCTGTTCTAATCAATATTATGGCAAGAAGCACTCAACTAAGTAAAAAGAAACGACACACCATCATGACTTTAAGACATAAAGGTCAGTCAATCCGGAACATTTCCAGAACTTTGAAGGTATCGTCAAGTGCAGTCGTAAATGCACCAAGGACCACCCCAGGAAAGGAAGACCAAGAGACTCTGCTGCACCAGTTACCACTCTACACCATTAGAGCCCACGTGAATGCTTCAGAGTCCAGATAGACAGATCTCAACATCAACAGAGACTCTGTGAATCAGGCCTTTATGGTCGAATTGCTGCAAAGAAGCCACCACTGAGAAACCAGAAGAAGAGACTTTCTTGGACTAAGAAACACATGGACTGGCCATTAGATCAGTGGAAATCTATGATCAAATTTGAGAGGTTTGGTTCCCCCCGCCATGTCTTTGTGAGATGCAGGAAATGTGAGTGGATAGTTTGTTCACGTGTGGTTCCCACCGTGAAGCATGGAGGGGGAGGAGTGATGGTGTGGGGTTGCTCTGCTGGTGACACTGTTGGGGATTTATTCAATATTCAAGACACACTTAACTAGCATAGCTACCACAGAATCTTGCAGCGACATGCCATTCTATCTGGACTGAGCTTAGTGGGACCATCATTTGTGTGGGGGCTATTTGACAAAGAAGGAAAGTGATGGGGTACTGCATCAAATGATCTGGCCTCCACAATCACCTGATCTAAACCCAATTGAGATGGTTTGGGATGAGATGGACCACAGAGTGAAGGCAAAGCAGCCAACAAGTGCTCCGCACCTCTGAACTCCTTCAGGACTGTTGGAAAAGCATTCCAGGTGACTACCTCATGAAGCTGAGTGAGAGAATGCCAAGAGTGTGCAAAGCTGTCATCAAAGCAAAAAGTGGCTACTTTGAATAATCTAAAATATAAAACATATGGTTTATTTCACACTTTTTTGTTAACTAAATAATTGCATGCGTGTTCCTTGTAGTGTAGTTTTGATGTCTTCAATAATAATGAAGATTATGCAAATAAAGAAAAACCATTGAATGGGAAGATGTGTCCCAACTTTTGACTGGTATTGTTTGTATGTATGTATGTATGTATGTATGTATGTATGTATGTATGTATGTGTGCGCGCTAAGGACTACAATTTGTTAATATAGTGCATTCTAATTTCAATGACAGCCTACTTGAGAAGTGCAATACCATAGGGCCAAACATCAACAAGTTGACAATGAGGTTTGGGACCATTCATGTATCTGTCCCAATCAACAGTGTACAGTGAGAGAGGCTTTACCTTCCAATCAGGTCCTAGAGGCCCTCTACCAGTCTTCTGTGATGTGAAGATAGCAGGGTCCTCATCTGGCTTGTAGTCCTACACATTTACAATGGGTACATGTGAAGGTTGTTCAAGGACACGGGGGCACACAATGAGCCTACTGCATGGGTCTGAGGCTAATTTGAAACTCCCATTTCATATATGCTGTCACTAAACCACAACTCAAGAATAAGATGATATGAATGGGGTGTCCCTTGACCTCAGGGATATATTACCACAGTATGTGTTTATTATGACATGGGCACAAGGAGCGCATCACATGCTGTATGCATTGACCAAGCAACCTGACTATAACTCATTTGGCATATCATTTACAACTGACCACATGCTCATGGCTCTCACCTTTCCAACTACACTTCTGTCAGCAATATCGATGTAAACAACGTCAGTCTTTTTCCATATGTCCGGGTCCAGTGCATGAACCTGCAGAACGAAAAAAAGAGTCAATACAGATCATTTGTGATGGTTTGTGTAAACCTCTACGCAATACATTGTTATCAATACACTTGTCTTTCAAGTTGGTCGAACTGGCTAGTTTGTTCAACTCCGCTAAGAAAACGTACATTTTCCTGTTCACCCATGTCAGCCTTGTGCCATGTTTCAATCTTGATAAAGAATTTATCTTTCATGTATTCGTTCTGCAAGAATGAGACATAATTAGTGAACCTAGACAGACAGAGCCAATACAATAGTTTACCATAGAAAACCTCACATCCCACCGTCAGCTCTGTCTAGTACTCATTTAACACACCCCTATAATTCTAACACCCTTATTTAACTGCAGGAAAATGTGATTGAATTTGATGTGTTTGTGTGATAAAGGCAGATAATCAAAAGCCATTTCCAATATATGACAAAACAGTACCTTTACATTTTGTAATTCACATTGAAGTCCAAGTGTTTGATCTTTACAATCTTGGTCTACCGTCAAGCACCTTTGAGCAAGGTGCATATTCCCTAACTGTTCTGTAACAGGTGCGTTTTACAGGAAAGTTTCATGCCTACTGTAGTACATTACCCCATGTTGCCTCCTGAACCTACACTATTAAAAAGCTCAGGGTATATTGGTTTTAAAATCCCAAAGCTTTCACTAATCTCACTGAAGAATGTAGGCTACTGGAAAACACGGGCCTAACGCATTTCCACCATTACAACAAACAAAATTTTGCCATAATATGTAACAATGAATACATAAAAAAGAAGTCACCATTTCCATTACCAGCTCAACTAAAAACTGCCTCTCTCTTAAATGCGCTTGGGTCTCAAAGAGACATTGTTACAATCTCATCTTTGACTATGGTAAACCGTAAACAGTGATCCAGAGTACACCGTAACAAAGAAACATCATATTATGGTGCCATAGAGAAGACGTTTTAATAACTATCAAAGTTAGACGAATACGCAAACAAATAAAAAACTAATAATAATTAAAAAAGGACTTACTGTAAGAACTGCAGAAATAGTTGAGTAGCAAACCAGCACGGGCCAGGAGAGATACAAGCAGAATGATTAAAATGGTCCGATACTCATATATACTGCAATATAAAATGGGACCATATGGCATCTCCTAAGAATGGTCCATCATGCATTCAGTAATAAATTATTCAGTGTCAACCAACATTCTGTGCAATTGTGTGATACTCACTAGTCCGACAGTAAGGGTACGCATTCCAGGCCTTCTCGTGAATTTCAAGAGCACCTTTTGGTGCCAAAAGACGGATAATCTTTGGCACTTTGCTGCAAAGATAAAGACACCCAATTTACTGTTTTAAGTTGTGTTTAAACAATACACACACCATGTGTCACAAAAGCTCACTACTTACAGACACAAACAAGGACAAAATTAAGCACAAAAATCTGTAATTGACCATGATGTTCACTAGGCACTGTCATCATCATCATCATCATCATCATCATATATCAACGTATATGCATGGGTGGGTGGCAAGCAGAGTGAACCCCACAGCCACTGTGTTTGCTACTGCCAACCTGTGTTGCTTACTGTTGGAGGTAGTAGATCTTGTGTGTGTACTGTCCCTTCTCTCCATTCTCTTCATAGGGTTCGTTGACCAACACTTTTACTCCTTCTCCTCCTCCTGTCTCATTTTTACTGGCCTCCGCCACAGAGTAAAGCTGGCCTACCTGATACTGTAGAGAACAGACAGTTAAGAGGAGAGACAATAGAGGTATAGATTAGTGTCCTTGGGTCTACTGCCATGTGGTATGTGTGAGTACACAGACTTCAATGACCCCATGAAACCTGTGTTGTGATCTCATTTAATGTCCTACTACTTCTCATAGACACTGACCTCATCATATTTAAAACCCTGAGTCATTAGAAAAGATGTCCCGCTCTGCAACCCACTCTCGTCCGCCCAGAAACAGCCAGGCAGCACAGTTGAGTCACATGCCTTAGCTTGGCACTCCCATTCAAACATTGCGTGTTCTCACTTTCAAACATTGGCTCTATGGTACATACTGTATCTTACAGACCACGTACAGGCTTGCCAGCTTTCAAGGCTGATGTAATGTTGGAATTAGTAACATTGACAAAGATTGACCCAAACAGCTATTTTCTGGAGTGAGATGCATTTAAGTCATGGGACACTTTTTTTAAAAGACATACTGTAAGCATGTGGCACGTGCCAGATGTGTGAGAGTTTGCAACCCTGCGCATTAGTCAGCTAAGGTCAATGTGTAGAGGTCAAGCGGACAAAATGGTTGGGAAAATAAATGTGAAGAAGTGATTGGGTCTGGAATATGTCAATCATCATGTAGCAAAACAAGCCATGTCAACAGAACATGTTCTGCTACTGTAGCTCTGTGAATACACAGTGCTTGACAAACGCTGGGCGTAAGAATGTGACTTTACACGTACAACCGGTGTCTCCCCTTTCTTTCAGCCCATCTGACAAATATCAGGCCTATACAAGCTCCATACAAACCAGCCTTAAATGGAACGGTGTTTGGTGGAGAAGCAAAAACAAACCATGTCTCAGTTTTATCATCCAAACAGAATGAATGGCCAGTCCAGATGGACAAATGGTTATCCAAAACCCTCATATTAGGAGACGTCATGGTTACTCAATCAAGTTAACATTATTTATAATTCCCTTCTCATTGAGAGCGATAAAGGGGTTAAGCCATTTGTAGAGAAAACCCCAGATTACATGTCAAAATGCAATGCATTATTAATATTCCCTCATGATAACAATGCTTTGTTTAAGTGAAATCAGTTGCTAGAAAGCAAATAATTTGAGAAGAACATTTTTAGATTAGAATGGTAAACATATCATCACATCTTCTGAATAGTGCTGACATTCAATGAAAGACTTCCCCAGGATGAACAAATTGAACAAAGCAGAGGCACACATACAGTTCCCAATTTGATAAAGAAAAAAAAAAAAAAAAAGTATCACAAATGCATTTTGGAAAAGTGTTTTCTCCCTCTCATTTCAACCCTTCTACTTGTAATGTTTTATCAGTAGGGATTTACAAGTTACTATAGTCTCATATATTCACAAATTACAGTGAATAATGTAAAAGTCACTTAAAACTAAAGTGGAGGGACATAATAAGCAGATCACTTTGACATGGTAGGTTTGATAACCAGTACAAAATGGGAACAATCATTAACTGGGAGGTTAACAAATTAAAATATTAGGTTCCTTACCTCTTCCACTGATATGGGCAGCAGTACACGGCTGAAACAGAACAGGGGGGTGGGGGGGTCAAACTTTTAAACAGCTGTCCGTTGTGAATTAAGATTAATCTAAGCTTAACTGCAAAACTGTTAGATGGGTGGTTTTTATATAGCCTGCTGTGAGTTAATTAGAATGTTCTGTTACATTGCCTATTTATTATCAAACGAATATATACTGTAGGCCTACAGTTATGTCCTCTATTGATTGAAGGGAAAGCTTCATCATACTATTGCAATAAGGAAATATGTCTGCCAGTCAGACAAACTTTGTTTTACAATCTATAGCTTATGTAGTTGAGTTATCATTTTTGTCAGGCTGAATTGGCTTCTGTTGCATTTATTATGGGCCTAATGTATTGTAATGGGCCTGAATGTTAGCATTATAACGTCCTTAAGCTACTTCTTAAACTAAGTTAAGGTTGCTTGTGGCCATTAGATTTGTGGTTTCCTAGCACTGCTGAAAGCTTAAAATAAAATACAAATAAAAACGAATGTAAAAGGTGTGCTCGTTTCATGTACTGCACTTGTGCGTCATGATACAATTGTCAATTAATTGCCACCTGTTGCTAGTCTAGCAGGTCTGAATATTTCATTAGAACAGATCAGGCTGGGAAGAGAATCCTCCCAGCAGAAGTTATATAGTCTCATATGCTTGTTGAAAATATATGAAATTAAAGCACTTATTTCACTAGATCTAGCAGACATAAAACGCACAGCTTGTGTCATGCTAGTTGAACTCACAAACAATGTGGTAGGTAGGCATGGGCTAAATGGGGGTAATTTCATTTAACATGGCTCTGCATCATAATGTTATGTAGACCTTGTCCCATGGTCAGATGACAGCTTTAATGGATACTTGTATGGATGGATGCACAATAGGCATAAATCCAACTCATAAACCGGAGTCAATTGTAACAGAGCTATGCTATTACTCAAAAGGCAAGCACTTTATAAACTTGACAAGACACTATTTAAAACATTATCCAAAGATAGCAACGCTAAAGGTAAGAAAATATGCTAAATTAAATGGAAACGGCTAAAATGAGAAAGCGTATAGGCCCTGCCTACAAAGGTACCAGTAAGTCAGGTAGGCTATAGGCTATTGAAAAGTGAATGTAGGGGGAAAGCACCAGCAACTTTCAGCCTTTATTAACAGGCCTATCGGACGACTAATGTAGTTAATCGTATCATGATACTTACAATTCCTTAATGAGCATGTTGACTGAGTCTTCCCTCCTATAACAAATATAAAGGAAAGCAAATCCCAAGACGTTTCCAACCTGACAGAAGATCCTTTTCCGGGCGGCTGGCAGCTTCTGCGTTGGTATTCTTCCTCAACGACGCCGCCGTTTGTCGAAAGGGGCGCGGCGTTGCGGAACTGAAGCAACACCCACTTAAGTTTCAGCTTCTCACAGGGCTTACCCCAATTCACGGTTGCCAAATAATGGCCATCACTCAAGACTGGCAGGATAGACAACTAGACTAGTTAGGTTCACTGCTCAAGTGCTTAAAAACTGAAGGCGGGGAGGGACTACTTTAACATAACAGAGCGTCTCCTTGACTTTATTCGTCAAACCAGTGCAAATAAACACGCAAATCCAGTTCAGCCTGTTACCAAACCTGCCTTCCAAATAGACTGTTTGTAAACTGCTCGTTTGGGCTTCGCTGCTCAGTTATGCTTTTTGAGATATAGTTTAACATTTTTTCTTAGGCGCCAATCATAAATTAAACATCTACTCCTGTCATTTACACCATGGACGTACGTGTCTACTTTTATTTGCGCTAACTACAATAATAGTGTGACCCCTAGTGTATATAAAAAAAACTAGTTTCATCCATCAGAACTACAACAAGCTGTAACATATTAGGTCTATCAAATCAAACTTCAGGTCTATTAAAATCCAATGAAGCACATTTGTACAAACTATTAAATTTATTTTTTCTTTAAAGTCTGTTTCCCCCCACATAATTATAATTTTTACTCAAAATATGACTAAAATTTCAATAACAATTTCTATAATGTGGTATAAGATGAAGGAACAAATACACAGCAATACAATACAATGAATACATTTAAAAATGAAACTAAAAATAACAACAAATGCATACAGTTCAGTACAGAAAATAAAACAATTGACACATGCCAGGGAGACATTTAAGATAAAAACAAACTCACTTGTAAGAGTCCTCAAACCCCCCAATCAACATATGATGCGAGGCCTCCATATTCAGACAATACAAACTGAAAAAGCCAGTTAACCTACACATCAAGGTAATTAACATCATACTGGGGATGTACTGAGAACAGTTTAAGGTATGGCCATGTATAAAACGTCACGTATAGTACTGCATCAACAAATCACGTTCCACACACTTCTGGGTATAAAGAAATGCCTGCAGACCATGAAGGATGTAGGATCGTGTGCATGATTTGTAGAATTGTTTCTGAGCTGAGAGACAAGATTTTGAAACTGCCCTTATGAAGTAGTTATAATAAAGTACATGTGAGTGACTATAAAAATATAAGTCTTTTATCTTATCCCTGCCCATTTAATATATGAGAAACTACATCTGAAGCCCAGAGGATACATTCATCATGCTTGAAATGCAAGCAGCCATTGCAAGGCGCAACACAACAGGGGGTAGGCCATTCAGAAATATTGCAATGAGGTCCATATTCAAAGTTTAAGGTGCAATGCGTGCCATTGTGTTTCCGGTCATTTCATAAAATCATCTTAGCGGAGCAGCATCTTGTCTCTCGGCACAGATGCCGGCTATGACTGGTACAGGGCTGGAATGGCCAAAGGATGAAAAGTACACACAGAGATTGGGAGGGGAAGAGGAAAATGGGTAGCGACAGCTCCTGCCTCAGTATAGGAGTTGTTTTTCTCCTATAGAGACACTCTGCCAGGTCTGGCTGTGAAGTGCCTCTGTGAGTTAATACCAAGCCTTAAAATGTGTCATTTTAAGATAACGGACTCAAATGAGTTTATCTCGCATCTACTCCCATATGCACCAAGCAAAGTCCTTTTATTTATGAAAAAGTCCACATTTTCTGGGTGTTTATCCCGTTGAATTGGCTCTATCAAACTATGCTCTTCAAGAAGCATAGTTTGAGAGACAGGAAAAACATTTGCTATCCTGCTATGTACCAGTGCATTTTGTCTGCATGTATGTGAGTGAGAGGTGGGTTCAAGTTCCTTGAACCTGCTCAGTGAAAGCATAAGAAGTAGCAGCTCTATAAAATGAGTGATATCAGAGGCAAGATAGAGGAAAAGAGTAAAGTGTATGTAAAAGTCAACTAGATTGATTCTTTGGAATTGAATTTGCAACACATTACTGGTTATAATCAGCTCTTCTCATTTAAAAGTCAATTTAAATAGTCCATGTTAGACTTTCCAATGAATAACACAAAAGGCAGTGTACTTCTCTTACTTCCACCAGCACCAATTTGATTCAGAGACATTGTGGGAAATCTACAATGCCTTACCCTGCCCCACATCTTGAGTGACAGGGCTACCGCCTCATAGTTCTGCAGTTGTACATTTCTATAGTTGTGTAAAGTTGTCCAGCACCTCACAGAAGCACTTATTGCTGCAGCGAATTTGGACATATGATTCATGTGTGTAGTGGACAATATAATGCCAGGAAACAACACATTTCCTCCACTACTATCATCAAATTATGGTTTCAAGAACACATACCGTGTATATCAATAAGTAAATACCTTCAAGAAATAAAATCAACCTACTTAATAAAAATATGACATTGTCCAATAAGGAAAACACACCAGAAAACAGAGAAAACACATGTCATAATGGTGAATAGGACAGAAATATGTTCACCTATGCAGCCATGGTTCATAAAGTCATTACTGCATCTGGAATCATGCGCTGTGGCTCAGTAACACTGTACTTTCCTGAAAATAAAACCAATGTTGTATAATCTGTTATAATAACAACGATATAATATAAAAAACTCAGCTCTGAGGGGTTTAATACTACATTGTAAAATGTTATTTTCTATTGTATCCACAGTGTACTGTATTAGTATTAACATAACGCCATGACAATGTTGCCTTTTTCTCACAGCCTACACTAATTTAGCTAAGCACCCTGTGATAACATACTGTGACGCATTATTGCTGGTGTACAAAACACGGCAGAAGTATGGTTCAGTACTGTGCACGCTCCCTTCTGTGATTTGTCAAAAGTGAAATGACCTAGACATTGAGAAGGTGGCTAACATACATGTTAGCGAGAGCTGGTCAAGGCTGTGAGCACAATGTTTAACATTTCCCACCTCCAAACGACATTGTCCGCCATCTTGGTTGGTTTTGAAATGTGAGGACTGTCCAACAACTGACCAGCAGGGCATCACTAAGAAACACAACAGCGTTGAAGTAAAATGACAACCGCAAACAAAAGGTGAAAGAACACCAGAAAAAAACGTATGTGCGTCTTCTCTGCTCGATTACAGCGCCACACCCTCTCCTCACGCGGGGGTTTGTCTCGTCCCAGCGTGTGCGTTCATCAGCGTGCACCCCGTGGGGCTGTGTAGCGGAGATGTTGGGCATGGTGTGTCACAGTGTGTAGTCGGTGCGTCGGGAGAGTGGGAGATGCCGTGTGCGTGTGTGTGTGTGCATGGGTGCAAAGGCGACATTAGGGTCGTGCATATCATCCTTGTGCAACTTCAGATGATAAGACAGAGGTCATGGCACCTGGGGGCAGAGTGGGTGAAGGTCATTCATCGGGCTGTCAACTGGAGAGAGTGGTAACTTCTACCACTCTCTCCAGCCACACCTCTCTCCTCACTCTGGCTCCTACTTTCATCCAGGGACTCTCTAGACGAAGACCTCTGGCCTGTCGTCGTGGGCCTGCTGCAGGTAGATCTTGGGGTCCTCGTCGCTCTCCTCTCGCAGACGATGCAGGCGCCGGCTGTGGTGCTGCAGATAGAGCGGCAGGCAGAACCCCAGCATGCTCAGCCCCAGGAGGCCCACGTTAACCTGACGGACACAAGACGGTGATGTGCAGCTGTCCGTCTAGGTCGCAGATACAGTAGGCCTATCACACTACATATACTACATACTGTAGGCCAATCACACTACATACTGTAGGCCCAGTACACTACATACTGCAGGCCTATCACACTACATATACTACATACTGTAGGCCTATCACACTACATACAGCAGGCCTATCACACTACATACTGTAGGCCCAGTACACTACATACTGTAGGCCCAGTACACTACATACATCAGGCCTATCACACATGTAGCCTGCACAGCTGCGCCCCAATGCCTGCTGCCTGGCAAAAGCATGAGTGAACATGTGACAATAGCATCGGGGAGGGGGGGGTAGCCTGGAGTGGAGCAGCGGTGAAAGGCAGACATTCTCGTCAGCGTCTTACCCACAGAGGGTCTCCCTCAAGCGGTCCGACTATGGCCATGAAAAGTGGCTGCTGGAGCAACGCGAACAGAGCGCTGATGAGGGACTGCATCCCCGTCAGGCTGCCAAACTGGGAGGACGGGTACCTGCCAGGGAGGACACAGCCTTCAAATGGGTCTGGTGGCACAGCGACACCGGCACTGGTCCAGACATCAGCACTATTAACAGCACACTGTTAATATCTGGTTGCCAAGCATCTAGGACACTTACACAGCAGCATAAAGGCCCCCGACCGCAGAGTGAATAAAGCCTCTTACAATGGTGTGGAGAACGAATGACAGAATCTGTAAGGGGAACAAAATAATA
>JAODUH010002575.1:0-16776 GCA_027564835.1 Typhlichthys subterraneus | reverse complement strand
CGACCGCAGAGTGAATAAAGCCTCTTACAATGGTGTGGAGAACGAATGACAGAATCTGTAAGGGGAACAAAATAATAATGATGATGATGATGATGATGATGATGATGAACCTTTCATTTACACTGCATGATATGCCTGCATCCTAAAAGTGTCTCTGTGTTTGGTAAAAAAATTGATAGTGAGACATAAATAACATGCAATTGGATTTATGACCACCAGGTGTCACTGGGGTACCGGAAATAATACAATCGACTGCAGTGTCATGTGAATCTCTTACAGCATAGCTAGCCCTCCTTCTCTGGAGAAGGAGGGCTAGCTCTCTGGTTATCTGTCTGCGGCACCACCTCTCCATGGGGCTGAGCAATGTGCCTGCCTACCTGCGCTCCTTTGAGGCGGCCCGTATTTTGCAGATAGAAACAATTGCTACAACAAGCCTGTCCATCCGTCCGTCCATCCCTGCGTTGGTCTACGTACCTGCAGCTGCAGGTTGGGGATGGTGCACGTGATCCCGAAGCCCACCAGCAACAGATTGGTGAAGATGAAGGCCCTGGTGGCGTTGGAGATCTTCTGGGTGAGTTTGTCAGGGCGACGAGGTTGACCCGGCTCCCTGGACAGCAGCACACACACACACACACACACACACACACACACACAGAGACACACAGCTTGACGTTAGCACATCACAATGCAACAACAGCATAGAGCTAAACAGAATAGACGTGTGTGAGTGAACCTCTTGGTCTTGTCATTCTCATCCTCGCACTCTTTCAGCTTCCAGTCCATCATGTAGCCGATGACAGGAGATGTGATGAGACACAGGAGCTGCAGCACGCCAAAGATGGACGTGTACTCGCTAACTGTGACAGAGAAGGACAGTATTTGTGCGATTCAGTAATACGCCGGGCGTGCTAGGAGAAGATAACGGCGCACGCTTGTAGCAAAGCTGGGTTCAGAGTCACACAATGGCCGCATCGCATTCTACAGATGTCGTGCGTTTCACGGGATAGGTCACGTGTAGGCGATAAGAGAGGCTGCCAGGTGGAGGGCATGTATGTTCGGCTGAAGGATGCTTACCCACTCCCATGCTCTCCACTGCAACAGCGACAGCAACAGGAAGCCAGCGTGGCAGGAAGAGAGGGGACAGGATGACACGCACCAAGCATAGTTAGTGACAAGCAGCTCAGACCGAGAGCAGACAGAAAGAAATGCTAGTCCACAGTCAGATGTTTTACAGTAGAGACAGGAAGCTGTGAAAGACACGTCTATAAACACACACATGGATTACCCAGAGAAGCTCGTGTCTAGGGATGGGACAATATGGGATATGCGATATTATCGTTTATCGTGATAAAAATACTCACAATAATCACATCGTGGTGAATGTCCAGTATCATGATAATCATGAATATCCTCACATAAGTATGAATATTCACAATTGACTTGATAAAGGCTGTGTAGCTCACTTGTACAGTCCAACTGTATTGATTTACTAACTGATTTATTAGCCTGCATCTTTCCAGTCAATCACCACCATGGCTGAAGGCTCGGCTTGACCATTGTGTCATAAACATTTTTTGGGGATTTGTTGAAATACTGGTTTCAAAACATAAAAAAGATACATTACATATGTGTCATGATAATAAAAAAAATAGTTTCTTAACAAAATGTAAGATAAAGAGATTCCAGTGTGTTTTAGTGCCATTTTAAGAGTTTAATAACAATATAGTAAATAATCGTGATAATATCGTCTATCGCAATTATCTTGGCCAGGATAATTGTGATATACATTTTTCATATCGTTCCGTTTGCTCTCAAGTAATGCCCTCTCAAGTAATGCCCTCTCAAGTAATCCTCTCTCAAGTAATGCTGTCTCTCAAGTAATGCCCTCTCAAGTAATGCCTTCTCAAGTAATGCCCTCTCAAGTAATGCTCTCTCTCAAGTAATGCCCTCTCAAGTAATGCCCTCTCTCAAGTAATGCCCTCTCTCAAGTAATAGCCCCGAAAGTCCAAGCAAGCATTGCAGTGGGTAGACCGACATTTAGCGGAGGGACACACAGCCATGTTTGCTAATATCGTGGCAACCTCATGGCAACCTATGGCAACCTCACGCACACACACACACACACACACACACACACACACCTTTATTGAGGTCTCTATCAGTCAGAGACTCCAGGATGGTGTTCATGGCTCCCATGTAGAAGATGAGGCGGAGCTGTGTGACACACATGGTGATGAGGCTCAGCATGAAGATGGGGCTAAAGATGCTCTTCATGAACGACTGGTCTGGAGAGAGAAGCAGCAGAGAGAGAGAAGCGAAGGCATCAATAGTGTAATATGCCAATACACACGGATCACCATGGGTTTTCCATTCTGTTATAAACTGAACAGCAAGTCCAATATCTGTCAATCACGCATTTCAACAAGACATGAACACAACATGAATGCCATTAGACAATCTGCGGGCAAAACAGGTTGGCGATCTCTCACGCAGTGTTGCCTGGAGGCCCAAACAGGCTATTTAAACCCTGGAGAAATTGTCCGTACCCCGTTAATGTGATGGAAAAGTAACTACACACCAGTTACCTGTCAAGGTGTACTACACAGAGACGTGCTCTAAATGTTCTCTGGGCCTATGGTGATGTGGTGGTCCTGAATAGACAGCCAGGAGCCAGGGGCCTTACAACGTTTGGTTCTCAGGAAAGAGTAGATCATTAACATTTCTCATGCACTGAGACGGCAAATGGGCCTAACTACACATGTGCTAAACACTGGACAAACCTTGTAACAGCCCGTCTACAAACAGAGCTACGTTTATTACCTAGAACCTCAGGTATTTCTACAGGCTTTAAGTCAGGGTAAACAAAATGACTAATGCACACCTCCCTAACTGCATATACAGTATGGCTCGATATGTTAGTGTTAGTGTTTTAAGACTGTATCCAGGGTACAGTATGGCAGATATGGTATTGTAATAGTATTACTGCCAACAGACCAGACGTGCTCAACAGGTGATCTTTTGTAATAATTTGTACTACATTCCAATGTACTAGCTTATTGTGTGATATCAATTGAAATCAGAAAGGTTAGATGGCATTCAGAAGAGAAAAAACACATACCATCAGAATGTGTGAAGAAAATGGTCAGATTACAGAGGAATGAATGGACACAATGTACTGTAAGCATGTGTGTGTGTGTGTGTGTGTGTGTGTGCGTTGTCTTGAAAAGCATGTGTGTGTGTGTGTGTATGTGTACGTGTGCGCATGTGTTGTCTTGAGACCTGATATATGGACTATGGCTTGCTGTTACTAAACCAAGCACGAGCATGACCAACTGTGCACACCCACCCACACGCACACACACACACACACACACACACACACATGCCAGAAGTGATGTCTAGCCTCACAGAAACACTCACAAACTAGAACGCAGTCTAAACCAATTTCATGGTTCAACCAGATCCCCTGCTAGGAGTGTCTGACCCTGGGGACAGAGCCAGAGAGGCCCTGGCAGTAGCTGGCTTACAAGAGATCTGGTGTAGAGGTAAATGGGCATTCAAGTGGGGAAAATGTCCAGGATTGCTTGTGCCTTATTGATGTATACACATCTGCATCTGAAGATTCTCGTAAATCTGAATATTCTTTTATCAAATGAATCAAGTCAAGATACACATGTATACACATGTGTGTGTAGCCTTGTAAACTGTCCCCTGGAAACATTTGTTTTGCCTTTAGGTTCCACTGGAAGGATTACTCGGTTATAGACTGTTAACAATGACAATCCAAAAATAATACACCTACACTATAAACATTTTGGTTAAAAAATATAAAAAAATTTTTTTTGCTAAAAACAGCATAAATGATAATATGGATATAGAAATAGATTTAGTAAATGTAGATTACTTCATGCCTAAATATTGTTCTTTGAAATGCCATCCAACGTAATTTACTGCGTTGTCCTAGAAGTAATCATCAAATTTTTTAAAAATACATGCGAACCGATTCCACTATTTTATCTGGAAACTGAAATGGATTACAGTTAGTTTTTTTGTCATCAATTACAAGTAACATGACATGTAATCAGTTACTTGTGATGTTACAAGTAACTGATTGTGGCAGCCAACCCTGGCTACCACAGCCTACAGTCCCTACAAACATGGTGCGGCTGACATCAAGGCTCACATTAAAAACGACCACACTGCGCTAGACTGGGCTCTCGGGGTCAGACACATACTTTCCTTCTCCGCCTTGGAGTTCACCTCCAGGTTGACGGTGGACAGGCAGAGCTTGCTGGCCTCCTGCATGGCCAGGTCCTTGGGCTGCTGGGGCTGCTGCTGGGGCTGCTGCAACGAGTTGCCCACGCTTAGCCGGCGCCCCACGGTGGTCACCTGCCGGTAAAACTGTTTCCCTGTGATCTTGTGGTCAAAGCCCAGCCAGCTGAACTTGATCTTGACCCTGAAGAGGGGGACGTCCAATACAAGCAGAGGGATACAGTGGTGAGGGAGAGGGAGGGATAGGAGGGATGGAGGGAGAGGAGGGATATCGCAGGAGGAGAGAAGACAAATAAATGCTCATGTTGTTTATATTATTGACAAGGGGAACATACAATGTAAGGAAAGTAAACCAACAGGAGTGAGTTAAGTAGGAAGGGGATAAAGAGGAAGATGGGGTGGATAAACAGAGGAAGAGAGGACAGCATATGCTACAGTCAGGTGAAGAAGGGCTAAATCGGCTAATCCCCTGGTTTCTCTGCGTTTCCTGTTCATTTCCAGCAGAATATACTGAGATTGTATGTGTGTGCATGCGTCTGTGAACCAGTCACGAAAAAAGAGCTCCAGATACAACGCATAACACCCTAGGCTATTTGCTAGCATTAGCAGTGCACATTCATAAGTATAGCTGTAGGCTATGGAGACTTATCTCACTTTGATCCTGTGCGTGCGTGTGTGTGTGTGTGTGTGTGTGTGTGTGTGTGTGTGTGTGTGTGTGTGTGTGTGTGTGTTCCTTACGTGAAATCCATGTCCTCTGGGCTAGGAAAGGGCTCCAGGGGCCAGTTGAAGAAGCAATTGAAGAAGACCAGGCAGGCACAGCCAGCCCACACCAACAGGATGGTGATGAATGGAACACCCAGGTCATAGATCACCTGCAGACACAAAGAAACAAAACAAACCAATGCTGAAGAACTCATTCTGGGATTCATTGGCTCCAGATTGTAATGCCATTCTAATGGTCGGCTACTTGCTGGGTGAACCACAAATGCCTTACTGCACGGACAGGCAATGGCTCACGGTACCTTGATGCCAGGGAAGGTGACAGCAGAGGAGGCGTAAGATCCGATCATCAAAGCAATGAAGGTGGACCTCAGGTCTCCAAACAGGCTAGGAAGCTGAAAGAGACATCAGAAAAGGGTTTGGGTTACGCATTTAAAGATAATGCTGCTGTAGTTGTTCTTGCTAGCTTGTTGTTTGGTTTGTTTTGGGTTAAACTTTTAGTCTCACGCGTGACTCCATTTTTATCTAGAAGTGACCGTAAACAGGGTCACACTCTAGCCGATGCTGGACGACCTTAGCTAATTTTCCACTAGACAGGTTTTTGTGTGGGAAATTAGGCTACTCTATTGTTTGTACACACTGTCCTTAATAAACCATGGCATTTGATTAATTACTACTTAACAAACCGTTGTGTTGGCTTTAGTAGGATAGTAACAGTAATATTAAGTAGAAGATTCAAACACTGGGGCCTTTTACTCTCTAGGAATGCTTGAATGATCCTCTTGCACAAACATCACAAAAGACAAAAATACAAGAGTGTAAAACACGGTACAATATGTTCAGTGCTGAGGCTTGCTGTCAGTTGGACACCACAAATGTGGTAGGATGTTTGTTATGCTGTTACCATAAGAGAGAGCTAGCCTCTTGCACAATGCACTCAAATGCTTGATGCTAGATGAGAAGAGTACATACTGTTCTCAACTACTTGAACATCAGATGTAAACAGCCTACTTAATAAGGAATATGCAAGTAATATAAAGGGATGTTAAAAAATAAAATGCAAATATCATGCAAATGTTCAGCATATTTCATGTGAAATTTGAAGGTACAGAAAGAAGCCATTAATGACAGCAAAGGTCGTATAACGCAGCTATGAGCAGTCTTCAACAGAAACATTATACTGTAATAGGTCATAACCACTGGAAGCCAACAATGCCTCTATTCCCCTTATCTTTCTCATCAATGTCCATCCAGCCGATGCGCTCACTACGGGGTCTCGGCTTGTTAGCTATGGAATGAACCCATTCACCCCCACTGAAACGTCGGTTCCTGGGGTTGTTGGACCAAAGGTGAACTCCAAATTCAGCACACCCGGGTTTTTACATACATAACAGCATGGCCTTTGGTCTACCTAGGTGTTTCTGTGGAGCAGCATTCAACTGGAAGAACAATGTTATGACACACAGCAGGGTACTGCAGACCCTGACCAGCTGGTAGACTGGTGTAAGAGACATGACCCCTGTCCTAGTTGGCAAGGAACGAGGAAGAAGAGGGAAGTGAGGATAAGGGAAGAGAAGAGGGTTTTGCAGAGTCAAAACATTTGGGTTTTGACACAGCTTTTCAATCAGCACCACTCACTTCCTCCTCTCTCCCAGACAGAAGGACATTTATTTCCCTTTATTGTGGCCTAAAGAGCTAGTGATGTCATTTATTGGCACGTATTTAGAAATATGGGATGGATATCTGCTGAGGAAGAAGGAACTCATTTTATTTGCCTAAAGTAACACATCCTAAAAGTATTTAGAGTATTTTTAAGTAGTGTAAAGTAAGGTACAATTCACACCAAGCACAAAGCTTTGTACACCAACAAACCACATTAAAAGCTGCCATATTTGTTTCCTGTATTATGCAGAAAATTACTTAATATAAATATAAACTAATTTTATCATGTCAAAAATTATAGCACAGTATATTTGCAGGGTTGATATTCTGGGTCATTGCTCTTAAGTGAAATGCGTTTAATATTCTGTATGAGATAAAAGGCCACTCAGTTCATTCATGTGTGGATGATAATACAGTCCTTAATATCCTTGCCTTTAACGCTTTTCATCTCCATTTTATACAGCTGGGCTTGGGTGTTTGCTGTTTTTAGATTGCCAAAAATTAAGCTACAATGAGAAGCCAGTATGCAAACAGTACAACCAAAACAAAAAAGATTTCAGTTGCAGTATATGTCTTTTAAACAGATTAGACAATTCCTCCTCTGTGATAAAGTTTTGGGTCTGTGCAACAGAGTGAGCATGTGTGTGTGTGTGTGTGTGATATATAGACAGATAGATAGACAGAGAAAAAGAGATAGAGAGAGAGAGAGAGAGAGAGAGAGAGAAAGAGAGACAGAGAGAGAGAGAGGGAATTTAGAGAGAATCGCATATGTGGGACAGAGCGTCATGATGGACAGATAACAGTCTCTTTGTTGCTGGAGTCAACAGCAGTCACCCATTAAACCAGGCTGTTACTGTAGCTTAAGACAAAGACACTGTTACTGTATAGTAGTACTGTAAATATACACAGGCCGATAGAATTATTGTTGGCGTATTGCCACTGTGCCGTTAAAACAAATAGAGTGTTGTATGTTTAATTAACTAATCATCAGAGGAATGCATCAACAGTGTTTCTTCTATTCAGTACAGTACATTACGCAAGTCCTAATAAGAATTCCTGGTGAGCTGCTCCCTGAGGATAGGCTTAACACCATATCAGAAGCATTTTCCACATTTAATGTGAATGTATAGCTTGCCATTATGTTGCCTATACCAGGAACATCTACACCCCCATGCATAATGAATTAACTAATAATTAATAATACCAAATTAATTAATCATCTCTCATATCAATCCATGACATTCTCTCAGCGTTTACGTTTGAAAACAGGCAGGAATGGAAGTGGTTTCTAAGGAATCCATGTTCAGACCACTTAACACATAACATCACCTACAGAGTACCTGTTGCTTCTGCTTGCCTTGATACCTCTTTGTTAGCTCTGTGTGTTCATGCAGGGAATGCCAGGGTACACACAGATGGCCCCGGTGTTTAGACAAGTGGTAAAGGACACCGAGTCTATTTCTGGAGCTCAGCAAGTCAGCCAAAGGTACAAGATCACCTGATGTCAGTTATGTTTAGTGGAATTTTAATAAGGATACCTGAGTTTGTCTTTATTTGGACAAATCTCTTGCTGGCTATGTTTCTATAGTGTCTGACAGAAAAAAACACTATAAGAGAACCGGAAAATATTTTGCGATGTCCAAATACGGTATATGTCCAAATGCATTGGACAGATTCGCCAGTTTGTTAGAAAGGACAGAAAAGAGAAATGAAAGAAGGAAGAGGAATTGCTGCAGCCAGTGTAAAACCTCACTTTCCTCCTGGACCAATGAGAACCGGCTCTAACCGGCTCAGTCCTGACGCACAAAAGGAGAATGATCCATCATGAAAATAAAAAATAAAAACCGTGACTGGGCTGTAACCTTAGTAACAACCACCTGACAAACATCTTTGATGACACTGCCTCTATTTCTCTCGCTCATACAATTCCCCCCCTTCGACCAGGCTGTTTTCTTAATTACATTTAAAGCTTACATAGCTAACTACTTTAGACCACACGTACATGTGAGAAAACAGGACTTCCGCTCGTCTTTCTCAATGTGACGTCATAGTGACAGTGCAATATTAACCTATGGATAATATGGCGTTCGTCAAAACATGACAGCTGGTGAATCTGCATGTATGTACCCAACCGTGGATCCAGCTGACTCGGGGGGCTGGGAGCGGAGCAGACGGAAAGACAGTTAAGTACTTAAGAGCCATTAGAGTGGGAAACCCTATCCACATAGAGGAAGTGTGGAGGCCTAACACGTTCTACTAAGAACAAGAGGTGGGGCTGCTGTGTGCGTCAGCCCCGTGTGTGTGCGTGCGTGTGTGTGTGTGTGTGTGTGTGTGTGTGTGTGTGTTTGAATGGGTATTAGGCAACAAGAGCAGCAGAAAAACACAAGGGAGGTGTTTGCAGACTGCGGCTGGTTGAAAGTTGAAGAATCCTTCGATGTGCCCCCACCCCACCCCCTTTTTTGGGGCTCTGGTGCCGGAAGTAAATTTACCATTCATTTTCTCCATTGACCTTTCGTAAAATCCTTATTTAAAGAGGTTTAGGCCTGGAACCAAGCCATCCAGCTACGAGAATGATCATGACCATAAACAATTTCATTTGGAGCAAGTATATTTAATCAAAACGAAAAAGGTACAAGGCTGTGTACATAACTTATTGTAATACTAATAGTGAAGGAACTGCGCATCCCATAACCCATTGGGAATCCCAATGGTTCTTCTGAATAAGTTAACATATTGCGTATATTACACCATTATAATAGTAATACAATAGTTGTCATATAAGTTCTACTTGTAAGAAAAACAATCGTACTTTTCAGTGCTAGCAATACTCACTAGCCGACATGATTTCACTGGATTTAAAACATTTCCGTGGTAACAGAGAGCACCAAACCTCGCCAAATAAAGCTTGTGAGATTAGGATGATATCACGAGGAAAGCCAGCTCCACCAATCAGAGACGTCGCTGTTACACTTTAGGATGGTAGGAATAACTCATGTTTATCTTAAAACAAGGTTGATATCATACGGACGTAGCTTCTACCAGAGCATATACCATTGATTCACAACCTCGTAGCTGTTTGGCTTGGTTCCAAGAGAAAAACACTTCATATAAGGATTTTCCAAAAAGTCAATGGAGAAAATTTATGGGAAATATACTTCCGGAACCACACTGTTACACTCTATGAAAGACCCCACATATTTCCAATTGTAGCAATTATATCACTAAATATGTGTCGTTTTTTTAAGAAATAAATGGTTATTTTCCATAATATGTGACATTTCTGTTCTTCGAGCTGAGTGTGCCGGTCACTTTCAGAGAGAAACATTCATGCAGTGATTGTTGGACTTTTCCGAGAGAGAGAGAGAGAGAGAGAGAGAGAGAGAGAGAGATGGAGGCATCTTTTTCTGTAACAACCTTTGAACTGGACTTAAAAACATACACAATGGCAGTTATTTATCTTACTGTGCGTCTTTCTTACACAGGGGCTATCATTCCACTTACTGTTAAGATTTTTGGATCAAAACAGCTGAAACAACACACACACAGAGATCGCTGACTTCTTCACATGCAATATCAGAAACTAGAGAGATCAACACAAAACGTGACACAGTTGGCACAAAGCCAGCCCAGCAACTTTGTGTGAGTGTGTGTGTGTGTGTGTGTGTGTGTGTGTGCGTGCGCACGTGTGTGTGTGCGTGAGTGTGTGTGTACAGGGAGAGAACTGCTGCTTCCTGTTTGTCAGCTCAGTGTCGGCTCTGGCTCTGACTGAAAGCATCTCAATGTTTCAGTGCAACGTCAACAAAATCTCTAGACCTTCTTGAACTCTAAACTTCTACCAAACAATGGCCTATAAAATGTGTTGTAAATCTCATAATTTTCTTAACACCTACTACATCAATACACCAAACCACAAAACAAGCGAAGCAGATACATTTCTACTTTGGATGTGCTGACTAGTAGCATGCAGTAGGACTGCATACATACACTACTGATTGCTGATCCAACAAAACAGCTGAATAATCCTTTGTGACACTGAAACTTGCCGGTATGACTTGTGGTCAGACCAAATGCATTGCTATATATTTGTACTACATCTATGATATACTGTATCACAATCCACCTACTCAGAACATGATTAAGATGTGTATGTATATATAAAACAATTTGCTTTATAATGATGCTATTTTGTCAAATATAACTGGCAACACTACAGCACGTGTGCATGCAAGTTTGCACTGCCACCCACATACAATACTTTATGGAGTATAGGGATGTCACGATACCAGAACTGTATAAAACCCAAACGATATCCAAACCTATTTTGTGCCCGCACGAGAATGGTCCGAGGTCACGTAAACAATCACCTAGGTCCCGGACGGCGCTCCAGGGGCGATGGTTAAAATGCATTTAGTAATCTCTTCATATAAACAGTATTATAAATGTGCATACATTTGCTCTTAACTGACTGGTCGTCTATACTTTATCTCATGCGTTCCTGCCAGCTGGATGCATGTAATTTTGTTCTGACAGAAAACTATTTATCAGTAATAATAATAATAATAATAATAATAATAATACACTTTATTTATGTATAGCACTTTTCAAACAGAGGTTAAAAGTGCCTTACAATTGAATAAATTAATAAAGAAACATGATATTACAAACAAGATAGTACATTATAAATACTGCAATGTAAGGTAAAAATAATAAAACTCTTCGCTGGAGGCGGATTTCCTTTATCCCTTTAACTGGCATGGTCCCTTCTCATTGGACAATTACAAACGTGATGCGATGGGATTATATCTCGCAGAGAACTAACAAACGCGAGGAACTACATGTATTCCTCACCAATTGACATGTATAATTATGTCATGCTGTGGTGCTAGATTGTTTTGGGGGCCATGTGCTATGAAAGAGAACCACTGCTCTAGACTCTAGAGAGCACCCCTCCACCTCTGTAACCTCTCCTATATGCACTATACCTCTCCTGTGACCGTGCTTTTGACGCCTCCCGTTCCCTACTGACTCATTAATCTGTTCTCTGAGCCTCATTTCTGTTGCTCGACTCATCCCTCCGACGTTTGACATCGCTCTAATCCCCTCCCTCCGGCCCACCGCCCACCATCATGCGTTGCACAGAGGGGGCCGGTTAACTCACCGTCAGGGAGGTGAACGTCATGCACATGCCTCCGAAGCCGTTCAGCGCCAGGGCGAAGAATATGAGGATGGAGAGGTCTGTGAACAGTGGACAGCCAATTTAGATTATAAAGACCTAGGTACGCTTGTTGATGGAAGAGCTGTTGTCGTGGCGGCTGACACGTTACTGCACTCACGTACTACTAGATCAACATGACTTCAAGTAACATGGCTGACAGTAACATGGTTCACAGTAACATCACTGACAGTAAAATGGTTCACAGTAACATGGCTGACAGTAACATAGTTCACAGTAACATCACTGACAGTAACATGGCTGACAGTAACATAGTTCACAGTAACATCACTGATAGTAACATGGCTGACAGTAACATGGTTCACAGTAACATCACTGACAGTAAAATGGTTCACAGTAACATGGCTGACTGTAACATGGTTCACAGTAACATCACTGACAGTAACAAGGCTGAGAGCACTGACTGCAAGGTGCAGAGCATGTACCCGCTATTAATCCTATCATATTAATCTTATTAAAAATTATATTTTGTATGTTATGGAAATACATACGTCTGGGGTCACTGGCTCCATAGGCAATGAGAAGGCAAGAGAAGGCAAAGCAGGCACTGGGAACACACAATATTGCGTATTAACGCACACTGAAACAAACCCAATTATACTACACTATAGTACGATCACAATAACACACTGTGCAATAAGGACTTAAAGGATGAGTATGTCATTTGCTTCAGAAACACATTTAGTAATATTTCTTGAAATTCTCTTTACACCCCGATAGCAATGAAATGCTCTGACAATACGATTAGAAATATTCGTCATCTGTGAGAGTCGCAAGAATGTAAAAACCGTGCACAGTCATAAAGTTCGGACCGAACTCAGCGATTAGCTGGCCTAACTGTCTGTCTGCATGAGTTACGTTCTTGCGAGTACTCTGCTTAATTGTGCACTATCATGACCGCGGCTTCTATCCAAGGCATTCAGATGGTTGGATGATTGAGGTAAGGGGCGGTGCTTTTTTTCGATTGTATCTTTCAAAATCTGGCTAAGGTACTGCTTTTTCCAAGATGACATACTCATCCTTTAACAGTAGCCTACTTATCTAACAGAACAACACCTGAAAACAGCCAGAGTTGTATTGGTAAGTTTCTCAACAAATTCCTCTGTATAACTATGTCATTGAGTTACGTAGTTGGTTGTTGTGCATGTCAATCAAAGCAACTCTCAAGTAGGCAGCTCTTGACACAGTTAGCCAGCACTGTGACCCCGGCTTTACGTAAGTAAAAACCTCACCTGCCAAGCAGTCGCAACTTGCGGGGGCCATACTTGTCCATGACAATGCCCAGAGGCAGGGTAATGGCCGACAGCAGAAAGGACCCCACGGTGAAGGCAAGATTAAGCATCTCATCCTGGTCCTTGCAAATGGACCAGCCATTTAACTCCAGGTGCTGGTCCATAGCAGTGCTGTTGGACAGCTTGGAGTCCGGTGTGTCTGAGGACAGGTTGTGTCCAGAGCTATTGCCTGGATGGGGAACAGAGAGGAGGGAATCCATTACGTTTCTTCATATCCATCAAAGCAGCGCCATCGTTTTGTTTCTCTCACTTCTGCTGATGGAAGACCCCCGGGGTGCTGTCAAATTGACAAACAACGATGACCCTTCCTTCCCAAACATGTTCAAACACTTTTCCATTTGCGAACACACACAAACTGTCTGAGGAGGTAGTTCTCGCGGAACACACATGGAAGCTGGAAATATAGTTACAGTTTAATGAAAGTTGTGAAACCACATGTTTAATCGCCTACAGCGGTTTTAACGTTTTCGAGTCAGTCAATCAGAGTAGTCACAGTGATCGTCTGCTTTTGTTTGAGCATGTTTCCTAGTTGTTATTGGCCTTATTTGTCACGATAGCCCGGCGTTATTAGGCTACTGTGCACCTTTTGCTTCGGGCGCTGTTGTTGATACCGAACAGCTGAGCGCTTCGTGTGCGTGTGTTGGCCATGGTGTTGCAAAGTCCCTGTTATGTGGAATAACACAAGCCATATATCAATCTCTTCAGTAGAGTGTCTTGATTATGAGGAAAAATAACGTGAGTCTCTATGTTACCGTTCTGAAGATATTATATGAAATATAAACTTATGCCATGAATAGAAACACACGAGAATCAATTACGCAAGGCATATTTTATATCCGACTTTGTTGCAGTGATCCTATGCTTAAAAGGACAAGCTATATCTGAAGATATGATACGAAATATAAGTCGATGCAAAATACGCGGAGGCGTGGATCTCGGGTTTAGAGGGTTAACGTTTGCCTTACCGAATTTGAACGTACCTCTACTCTTAGCATAAACAAACAAGATAGTAAAGAATGTGTTTACATGTTTATTTGTTCCAGAGGGTTCAGATATGTCTAAAATGATCTTGTTATGTAACAGAAATTTCTATATTTGAGCCTTCTATCCTTAGGAGGCAGCTGCTGATTGAAATGCAAACTGAATGCCATGTAAACTAATTCTGGGTATGATAACACAATCCTGTATAAGCAATCAGACAGGACGGCTAACACATGCTCACAAACATTCATGCTCCACCGCCCACTAAAGGCTCACACCAAAACATGGTTCATCGAGTGGCTGTGCAGTCTATATTTACCCATCACTGTTATTATAAACAATTGCCCTGACTGCCAGATATCGGGTCTGTATGAAGACGGTTGATGTCAACAAATGGAGAAGTGGGAGAGGCAAAGCAATTGGGGGCTTCTACTTCACCAACCCTGACTTGTTTTCAGTAACAAACCCGTAAATAAATCAACAAACACCGAAGGGCCTCAGCGAATATATAGTATAAATTTTATCTAAAAGAGTGGGACCAGGAGCGTTGCTGACAACAAGCAAAACAATGTATGCTAATTAAGGCGAGGGAGAGAATGATAAAGAGACAATCTAACAGAGAGAGAACCATCAGATACTTGTCTAAAGATCAAAGGCAGACAGAGAAATAGGCCAGTGTGGTCATTATAATGGTGATTGAATAGGCCTTTTCACACATGGACATGTGATGAATATGAACTGGAAGAACTGGGACCAATGCATGCAAAGGGCATGCCTGGATGATGATGAATAAAAATAGAGCTCTCAGTCTACCATGGTCACCCATGGTCACATCCGCTACCAGAAGTCTTTGTCCAGAGTCCAGTGAGTCTATGTGAACTAACACAAGCAGAATGTCCTTATCTGAGGTTCTTCATAGATCACAAACCCAAAAATGAGCTGCTGATTGGAACACACTACACTAGGGTAACCAGACCCCAACCAACCATGTGGGACAAATAGTTTGTTTGTGGGGGACAATGTGGGACATGTTACGCTGAGACGTAGTCACAAATCTTGACGTAACGTCTATTACACTTAAAACATTACGCATTGACATCATCTGTGGGACGCGGGGAAAAAGGATGAATATGCTGGACTGTCCCGCACAAAGCGTGACATCTGGTCACCCTAGTGCATTGTGCCACCTGTGAGTCATCATCACACATCACGACCATGAGCCACATCACTGGTGCTCGTCTTATCCTACTGGATGATGCGTAGTCTAGTAAAGGTCAACACTGTGATCACAGTGCAATTATCTGCGGTGTGTGCCAGTGGCTAAACCTACAGATGTCACATTTTGATAAAGAGGACAAGACTTTTCGATGCCGGTGTGAAGCTAATACACATTCTGTTTAATATACACACAAGTATTAACAATATAATAACAGTAACATAAACTGCTAATATTCAGTCACATTAAATGCCAATATGACTCACCAGCGACCTCGCACAAGTAGGAGTAGAAGCCTTCTGATTTCAGCATGATGAGCAAGGAGCCCCAGCCCAACAGCACTGCAGAGAACAACAGGTTCTCTATGACCGCGGTCACAGCCATCCACCAGCGCCTGGAGAAGGCAGTAGCCAAGGAGGGAGCCATCTCAGCGGGATAAACAGTACCTCTGTACTGGTCTGACTGGAAGACCAATGGATGGGTGGATGGACTACACCTGGACAAAAAAGGAACAGTGATTTGATCAAGGGCATATTTATGACCCTGAAGGAAAGTAAGAGAGCAGGAAATCTAAAATTGTAATTATGGATGAATAGAAAATTGCACTGCTTCGTTTCCTTCTACACAATGTGTTTAGGTTTCACACACAAGTGCAGACTCTTGTTTGTCTTGTTTTAACACAATCATGTGGGCCAATAACGTGTCACAAACAGAAAACAGCTGTATGCCTACTGCTCAAACCCCACCTATTATATCAAATATCCCTACCATTGGCTGTAAATGACATCGCTCCTGAACAGGGTGCGCAAGATACAGATCCAGCCGGTTCGAACCAGTGGGGCGCGATATTCAGGGATGGTTTTACATTTCCTATTGTTGCATATCGCTTCTGATTTGTGTCCTCCTCGTACACAGAACGTAGCACAACCCTAATCTCATCCTCCCTGACAAATATTTTGTAAATACAGGGAACATCTGAATTGCACATTTTCGAGATAATGGTATATTTGTATATAATACAAGCACGAAATAAATATGCATAAAAAAGACCGCACGAATGCACTCATATTCCACTATTTCAACTTTCCAGTTAAGCACATCCAGTTTAAATAAAAGCATAGACTAGTAATATAACTTTTCTATTTCCATCTGTGACTCCCAGAAAAAAAAAACTAGATGAATATTAACGTGATAAAGACCAGTCTATGCGTTTGGCATTTCTCATTGGATCATAAGTGACGATAAACATTGATAAGACGAACAATAACGGGCGATTCTGCAGTATAGGAACAGAACTGGTCTGAACTAGAAAAGCATTACCCGCACAAAGCGGCTCCCCATCAGCCCGCCCCCCCCCCCCCACACACACACACGCACACACACACGCACACACACACGAA
>JAODUH010002574.1:0-11937 GCA_027564835.1 Typhlichthys subterraneus | reverse complement strand
GAAACTGTGCCATCACTTCTTTCTGTCTACATGCTACCTAAATCAAGGCGGTGTACCGTAGGCTACGCTTGGCGCGCAATAGGATTTTGATCTTGCGCTATTTAATATGCTTTATTTAATATGCTTAATTTAATAATGAATTTGTCCTATTTCCCATCTGATATTTTGGCCCAACACTTGCCGGACAAAGTTACACGTAATTACCAGTAGGCCTACTAAACAGGTAGAAAACCTATGATGTTGCACAATTGTCTCACCACGGATTGAGATCACGTTTTCTATAAATTACCTAGAAACACACTATTTCGGAAGCTCTGCGCAACGAACTTGACCATTCAAAACAAAAACAAAAAAATGGTGATAATACCGCAGACCGCGGTATTGGGGCACCCTTAATCACCGCTATGACATTTTCTTCACCGCGACAGCCCTACGTGCAGCCAATGGGCGATCACATTGCATATTTTTGTGGGGGGGCACCTGGGGTGGCCAATCACATTTCAGTAGTGGCCACCCCTGGCCAGTTCCTGGCCACGCCTCTGTAGTGGTAGAAGGTCACATCAAACCACTTAGCCAATTAGCAAAGAAAAAACAAAAGTAATAGGCCTATGTGTATTTTCAAATATGTAGGCTATTAAGCAATTCAATGTAATTAAATAAAGTCTCAATTATATAGCTTTATGCAAAATACAAAATCTAAGGTTTTTCTGCCAGCCCATCAAACTATAATCTGTAGGCTACTAAACTGTGATTTAGGAACAATTGAATATGGCCCTATATGATACAAAAACCAAATGCTACAAAATGTGTTTTGGCTTTACCAGAGACATGACGCCTTTATGTGGGGATCAAAAGTTTTTTGTTTTTTTTTGTTTTTTTTAAACAAACCTCGCCCCTTTTGTATTTTAGATTGCTCAAGTGAAACAGATATTTAATTAAGGCTGTGTTTAAAGTGAACACGGCCAACTGAACGCAGGCTATTATGCTTGGTTATTTTTTTGCATGGTACCACAGACATAGCGATCGTAACTTTGACGGGCCACTCGGAAAATCTACCTATTCTCAGGATGGGCAGTCCAACCATGTTTTATACACTAGCCTACCTTTCTGCGACGCCACTGATCTCGAAATGACACCAAACATTGCATTTTTCTTTGGCATCAATTCAGCCTCTGCATGCTAGTTTGCATCCATTTTCAAAATAATTATATGTAACGGAGTCAACGAGGAAGACACACCGTTGTCTATTTGCCCGAATACGGAAATCTTAACAGAGCCGTTAAGGAGAAAAAAAAACAGGCAACGAGCCGGCTTCACGCAAAGTAAATAAAGAGCTCTACTGCTTCCCCCTGGTTGGCATGGTTTTGATAACTTGTTGTGCTTCTCAAGGCAGGGGGGCAGTAGCGGCCGGGACTTTGCAGAGGCCTCCCCGCAAAGTCGGAACACAAGGCCCCTCCCCTAAATCCACTCAAAATGTATCTCCATCTTATACCACTGCCAAAAGACTGATTGCTGTCTATCTTTAACAATAGCCTATTCAGGAATGTGAGAGAGAAATAAAAACTTTTTAAAATGACAAAAGCACAATTGCGTCAGCACAACAGCAGCCTATTTGTCATTGTTCAAAACCAAAGACAGTGCTATAGCCTTCTGATAGTTCAGCACCAAGGATAGCACTGTTTCCTATATATTACGGGATTCCTTTACCTGGCAGTTAAAACTTGAGGCTGTCAATGGCCCTCATTTATGAAACATGCGTACGGCAGAAATCTGTGCTTACGATCATTTTCACGCAAAGGTCGGCATTTATCAATCTGGACCGATTTGGACGTGAGTGGTGGCAACGATAAAATCTCACATCAAGTCTCAACTTGTGTATGCAAATTTTTGAGTCATTTTAGGCTACTTGCGGTGCAGCATAGTGGAGGTGGCAGAGAATTATCTGTGAGTTATTTTTAGACCACATAGTCTGCGTCTGACAGACATTTAAGGGTAGCCTACTTTAGGCTACATTCATTTAAATATGAATGCAAATAATTTTTATTTCGTAAGACCAATGTAGTCCGCAGGAGGTAGCCTATAGCCTGCATGTTAGAAAGCAACCTAATTTTGTCCTGTTCTGCATAGCGTAGCATAATCTGATTATCCGACGCTGACTATCTAGATTGCCAAAACAGCCGTAGCCTGCTCAGCGCAACCCCAAAGGCGGTCCGCTTTTAAGGTTCTCATTGAAAGGCTAAGCACAATCTCTGATTTAGGCCGAAGAAACCTTTGGTCTGCAGCGTTCTGCATGTATAGCAGTGCAGATGAACAGGGTGTTATTTGATCATCAGATGGTGACTGAATATAGCCTATATGCCCAAAGAGCCCTCTAAATGTAGTAGGCTTACTTGATTTAAAAAAAGGTTTATTTATTATTTTTTAAAAGCTTAACATCATAACATCGGTGATTTAGCTGAAACGTCATAAAAAGGGACAAATAAATAAACTTCCCAAACTTCTAGGCTATTTAAATAGGCTATGATAAATTGGCTATACAGGCCTAGTACCAACCGGCCAGGACAAAGGTTGTGCATAGTGGTAAGCCTTTTCAGCTATTGTCTTGTGACATGAATTATTCGTTCTGATTGGTTACACTAGTATCATTACTTGGCAAAGTAGGTAGCCTACAAACAAAGCGAGTAAAACAAATGCCGTATTTTTGCATTTATTCTTCTAAATGCAGTTGGCTGGAATTATGCAGTCGTCAGGAAAAACACCTTTACCTAAACAATGCAATATCCATTGACCCTGAGGAACACGTATCAGCTGTCGCTGTCTGGTGTGTGTGCGCGAGAGAGAGAGAGAGAGAGAGAGACACACGAGCAGCACAGCACTTTAGCAACACGCATGTAAATACAGTATTATTGCGGTCGGAAAAAAAAAAGTAATTTTCATATATTGCACGATAAGGCAATAATGTGATTATCGCGACAGGCCTTATATATATATTTTTTTTTTATAGGCCTAGTCGGTTTTTTGCTATGCAGGGCCCTTGGGGCGTGTGGGCTATCCCGCATCGCGGTGGCTGCGGGGTTTCCCAGCCGTCAGTGCAGGTGGGGCTAAAGTGACAGAAGACCTATATCTCAATATCTGACGGTCATCTTTGTTATGGGTGTTGCTCTTGCATGCAGCAAATACATGCAGGTTGTCATGCACGGAGTGCTTGAAGATTATTTATGAATAATCACAGGCTTTTGCGGTTACACAATCCCACAATGCCACATCGTGGTTTCGATTGCGATGCGGTTAATCGTGCAGCCTTAATAAGGAGATATACAGTATAATTGCGTATGTTGTTGACCAGTGGTCATGTAGGCAAGTTGAACAGTGTAGATCCTAGTCTATGTCATAACCATCCAGTCATCTTCTCCCGCTTATCCGGAGTCGGGTCGCGGGGGCAGCAGCTCCAGCAAGGGACCCCAAACTTCCCTTTCCCGAGCCCTCCTCCCAGCTGGACGTGGCTCACCACTCTCTAAGGGAGAAGCCTGCCACCCTCATGAGAAAACCAATTTCGGACGCTTGTACCCGTGATCTATAGACCCATTTCGGCTGCTTGTACCAGTTCTATGTCATAACCATGTGTAACAATGTCAAGACTCGCGATGGTACTAGCTACAATACAGTCTGGTGCCGATCTTGTAATGTGTTTGCCTTTTGTGCGGGGGAGCGGGGTCCAAGTCCCGGGTAAAACAGTTTATACTCTGGCGTCATTTTTGGTTTTACCCATTATTACATTTTTAGTATTAACAAAAAGGAATTACGCCTAATAACTAAATCATAATTGTACAGGCTTAAAAGTTAAGACATTTTTCCTGAAAACTTTCGTTCCCCCAACCTAAAAATATATCCTGCAACACTGGGACTATGTCTCTCAGGCCACCTTTTATTGTGGACTGAATACGCTAAATACTGGCTGCGTACTGCGATCGGACGGCAACCCTTTTACCTTAAGCCAGTTTCATCATTCTTATTACTGTAATGGCCCATCAATCACATGTTGGGGGTTGGGATCGTGCAAAGCTCGGTCAACAACAAACATCATTGAGCATCACAGTTTTTGTAATAGTCTACAATAGACCTTAGTTTTTGCCTACCAATATAAAGTAAATATTGGCTTACATCATTGTGCCTGATATATGTTGATTATTAAAACAGAATTAAAACTAAAATTTGTGAAACCTTAAGTGATCCTAGGGCTGGGCGATATAGCAGTATATATATATCGGTATATCAGAATTTTTTCAAAAGAGATAAAATTAGACAATATCGTTTATATCGATATATAGTTATATTACGCATTTATTCATGACTTTTTCGATTTGTTAGTCTCTCCCTCTGTGCGTTCAGAGTGTCAAAGGGGCAGAGACACCAGAGAAAGCTCAAGTCAATTAATGTCGCTAAAAATAAAAAAATTTCACATTTCCGTCGGGTTTCCTGTTTTTTTTTCTATATGCCTGAAGATTTAGCCCAATTTATAGAAAATACGGATATATATAGTGTATCGGTATTCAACCTAAATTTATCGGGATATTATTTTTGGTCCATATCGCCCAGCTCTAAGTGATCCTATTAATCTTAATAGGCTATGGCCTAATGGACCATCAAATGTTGCATCAAAGTAAATAAAACACAATTCAATCAGAGTTGAGTTATTATGTAATTGTATTTATAAGTCACATGCAATTTTATTTCATACCTGATGTCTTCAACCATCTCTATATAACTTTGGACCTTTTAGAAGGCGTCTACTTTGATAACTTCATATGGTGATGCATATCTTTCACCTGACTGAGGGCAGCTTCCACATCAGGAGAATGAAGGCCCCATTGTTCACCAGCAGGGTCCCAGCTCTTAGTCATCACATGGGGAAAACCACAATGGATGTTATCATTTAAAGTTATTAGGCTACTTTAGTCAAGGGATCAGTTTGTCTATTGTAAACAGGCACAAGACAACAATGTTGACCCAGAAGTTAAGCAAAAGTGCATTCTGTGGCTTCTGAGTTTGGCAAACAAAGTGAAAATATACATTTGATATGCTTAAAATAGCCTACACAGCCATTCCGCTTTGCTTAAATCTTGGTCTCGTATCGCCGGGGGTGCTTCTGACAAGGGATGCACCGGTTGCATTTTTCCTGACCGATTCCGATTTCCGGTTTTTGTCAAGCCTTACCGGCTGGTTCCAGTTTGAGCCGATTCTGATTTTATTTTATAGCTCGGTCATTTAGATGCAGATTTTAAATTTACTCACGTTTTAAGCCAGCACTCGCCGTCATAGGAATTTGTTGACGGTCCCTTAACCGCCAACTCTCGTTTGTAATGTGTTTCCATTTTTACAAGGCAGTGTCCGTTTAACAGGATGGTGCAGGGAGCAGCCAGGAGACACGTAAAGAAATAGTTTAACTTAACTGCCGAAATCTTTTAATCTTCGAGCCATGTGTAATAGAATTGTCGCTACCAGTAGGATATTCTACACCCTGCATCGCCAACTGCGAGTCATCAAAACAGAGACAACATGACTGTCACGGTACGGTAAAGACGGGCTGTGAAGTATGCTAACTGAAAAAAAATCCACGCAACTCTTTTTTTTCAGTGAGATGAACAATAGGCTACTATGCAAATGGTTTTGCTCTGTTTTACTTAAAAAGATATTGACGATCAAAGTGTGTATTCTCTGTATAAAAATACATTTACTGATTAGCTTACCTATGACTTGACATCTTCTTAGGACACACACATTCATTTCCACACCAAGAAGAAATGTGTAAGTAGGCTACCATGACAACTAGCTACAGTCTCTAGATTCAAAGAAGGGCGAGTGAACGTGGAAGTACTTGCAGCGCATGCATGGGCACCGCAACTGTGTAAACCGGTAACATAACCGGCTATATTTACACAGACCGGCCGGTTCGGATTGGTGTCCGGTCAACCGGTGCATATCTACTACTGACCAAGCCTCGACTTGTATTTATAAAGTTTATGTATTTCCCATTATTTAGCTTACCTGTGACGATTATAGTTTTACAAAAGTGTCCACCCCCTCCCCAAAATAACATCTGTAAAGTGGGCCCCCACAGGAGCTGGAGGGTAATTCGAAAACTGAGCCTATTCGCTGTGAACGCGCCCAGTCGTCCTGAAACCAAAATAATAAGACAGTGTGTATAGCCTACCTACCCTAATACATCCACTGATGTCTCTGTACTAGTAGATCAACTTGGCCGGGCTTATAGACTGTGGTGCGGTAAATACCAGGCCAGCAGCAGCCAACAATGTTAGCGTTAGCACTCTGCTAGCGTCACATGCAGTTGTACTAAAGTGTCAACGAAAACATTGCCGGAAGCAGTGAAAACGCTACATGCGAACATGGACCATTTGAAGCGGAGAATATTAGCGGAACCGTTTTCGCTTCGTGCCCATTGTACACCACATGTGCAAACACAAAGCATGCAGCTCCGCTGATCTGCCGTGTTCGAGCACTGTCACTTTGCCTTGTTAAACTAAAAGCACTGCATGGTAGAACATCAGCGTAGGCTTAATTTTCCGTCTCCCGCATTTATAGAATATAAGCAATATCGCCTGATGATCAAACATTTTGCTTGGTTTGTTCCCCCGCTGCCAACTTGCTCTACAATCACATCGATCTGACAGTGTTGTCAAATGTTAACTTGTAGGCCATATTACTTGTGAGTTGTCATAAAAGTCTGATTCTACAGTACTGGTATAACTGAACTGTTATACCAGAAAACACTGAAATACTGAAAACATCCATGCGAGTCTGAAGGGAGAGAAGGAGAGGGTGAGTTCATGCATCTGTTTTGGTGGGTTTGTAAGATTTGATTCAGAGTGTTGTTTTAGTTATTCCTGTTAGAATAAGTGTTACTCAAATTGCACATTTTACTGTAAGCACTAATTTTGGGCTGGGCTCACATACGAGTAGTACAAGTAGAGCTGCACTGTACTCAAACAATTGTTTTAAATTAAAACTAAAATAGTACACAGAGATAAATTAGGGAACAATTCAATTCTCCCTCTGCGCACACAGGCTGTCAACAAATATCCTGTTCACTGCAGTGCACTGTACAGAGATATATTTAGTTTTTCAGGCTTTGCAGGCTAAAATTACATGCATTTCATGGATTGTCTATATATGTATTAACCAAGCACAACACGAAAGACAACAGATAATACAATACCTTAATTTGGTTGAAATGTAGCTCAGATAAATTAGAAGAATAAATCCAGCTTCGGTCACGGTAGGTCTCTTGTACCTCCATGAGGTCTTCTCCCACCTGGTTGGACTGTTTCAATCTGATCTGAGAAATACATGGACCAAAAAATAAATAAGTAAGAGGGCAAATAATCACATCACACATCATCAATGTTTCCTCAGCAGACAAGATGCTAGCATAACTACTCTGTAGTCTACTTTACATGATGAATGATTACTGAATGATTACATTGTCTCATTTTAAATTAAAATTAAGGGTTGCTATCTGTTAACAAATCTAAACGTTATAGTGTATTTTATCCCAAAAAAATGACACCTCTGATTTCTTTTTGTTTACCTGGCCTTCCAATATGGACGGTACGGTAAAATACTGTAACGAGATAGTTAACTAAATTAGCAGGCTAGTTAGCCTACTATAATGTTCCCATGTTAAACATCAATAACAATATTGTAAACAAGGAACCCAAAATCTTACATGGGATTTATTTCAGAATGAGAATAAATTCTACCCGGTACAGTACTGACAAAGTAAAGTAGCCAATATGTGTTAGTAGCTAGTGTCAGCAGCTAGCAATAGCTAAAGAAATATGGACAGAAAGGACAGGACTACCAGCACTAGAATAATTGCCAATTAAACATTGCATTCATGAATCTACGGTTTATTATCTAAATCAAAATTAATATACAGTGCCTTGCAAAAGTATTCACCCCGTTTGACTTTTTACCTATTTTGTTACATTACAGATTTTAGTTGAATGTTTTTTTAATCTGAATTGTATGTGATAGACCAGAACACAATAGTCTAAGTAGGTGAAGTGAAATGAGAAAAATATATAGATAAAACAATTTTTTAGAAATAAAAAACAGAAAATTGGCATGTGCATATGTATTCACCTTTTTTTGTTATGAAGCACATAGAAATCTCTGGTGCAACCAATTACCTTCAGAAGTCACATAATTAGTGAAATTATGTCCACCTATGTGCAATCTAAGTGTCACATGATCTGTCAGTACACACCTTTTTTGAAAGGCCCTAAAGGCTGCAACACCTAAGCAAGAGGTACCACTAACCAAACACTGCCATGAAGACCAAGGAACCCTCTAAACAAGTAAGAGACACTGTTGTAGAGTAGTACAAGTCAGGGTTAAGTTATAAAAAAATATCCAAATCTTTGATGATCCCCAGGAGCACCATCAAATCTATCATAACCAAATGTAAAGACCAAAACTCACGGACCGGGCAAGGAGGGCATTAATCAGAAAGGCAGCACAGAGACCTCAGGTAACCTTGGAGGAGCTGCAGATTTCCACAGCAGAGACTGAAGTATCTGTACACAGGACGACATTAAGCCGTGCATTCCATAGAGTTGGGCTTTATGGCAGAGTGGCCAGAAAGCCATTATGTTCAGCAAAAAACAAAATGGCACGTTTTGAATTTGCGAAAAGGCATGTGGGAGACTCCCATAATATATGGAGGAAGGTGCTCTGGTCTGATAAGACTAAAATTGAACTTTTCGGCCATCAAAGAAAACGCTATGTCTGGCTCAAACCCAACACATCACATCACCCAAAGAACACCATCCCCATATGTTTCACATCCCCACAGCATGATGCTACCACCACCATGTTTCACTGAAACGTGGTGGTATCATCATGCTGTGGGGATGTTTTTCAGCAGCCGGGACTGGGAAACTGGTCAGAGTTGAGGGAAAGATGGATGGTGCTAAATACAGAGATATTCTTGAGCAAAACCTGTACCACTCTGTGTATTATTTGAGGCTAGGACGGAGGTTCACCTTCCAGCAGGACAATGACAAACACACTTGAGTTATTTAAGGGGAAACATGTAAATGTGTTAGAATGGCCTAGTCAAAGCCCAGATCTCAATCCAATAGAAAAGCTGTGGTCAGACTTAAAGATTGCTGTTCACAAGCTCACAAGGAGCTGGAGCAGTTTTGCAAGGAGGAATGGGCAAAAATCCCAGTGTTAAGATGTGGCAAGCTCATAGAGACTTTTCCAAAGCGACTTGGAGCTGTGATTGCCGCAAAAGGTGGCTCTACAAAGTATTGACTTTAAGGGGGTAAAATAGTCATGCACATTGACTTTTTCTGTTATTTTGTCCTATTTGTTGTTTGCTTCACAATAAAAATAAAAAAACATCTTCAAAGTTGTATGTTCTGTAAATTAAATGATGCAAATCCTCCTAATTCCAGGTTGTGAGGCAACAAAACATGATAAATGTCAAGGGGAGTGAATACTTTTGCAAGGCAGTGTATAAGCTGAGGTTAAACAATAGTGGCTGTGGCGTTCCACTGATAATGTAGGCTCATTGGCACTGAAAAACAAACAAAACAACTTACTGTGTAGGATGGGTGTTTCGTGGCATCCTTGAAATACAACCGTTAAGGATACTTCCTTGACAGTGAGAAAACATCCATAGTCTTGGCGACTTTTCCTGTACCAACAATGACCAAAGCATAGCAATATATAGGCCCTAATGCAGTGTGTAAAATTGGTTAAATATTCCCAATGTATACTTAGAGGAGTAGGCTACAGTACATGACACTGAAATGGAGCCAGCCACCAGCATTCCTTATGTTGCGTCACTCTCTCTCAAATACACACACACACACACACACACACACGCAGATGTGAAAATACACTTGTGCCTTGGCTGTGTCTGGCAATGCAATCAATGCATTATGCTAACCTGATGCTAACAACAGCCAAACTAAAAGACTTTATAGTTTACTGCTCATGCTCACTCACTTTGCTGTAGTATACAGTGCCTACCGTGAAATGGTTGGTTGTTCGCTAGCTGACGACAATTGCCGTCTGTCCATTTTCAGTGCTAATTATATGAGCATATAAATCCTGCACACCACTTCAGAAGAGTCCCCTTTCATTATGGTAGGTAGGCTATAAACTTGTAGACCATAAACTCAAAGTAGCTACTGACAGACGAAGTGGAACCATTTTTACCGGCTACATTTGCCAACGCGGATTCCATTATTACAGATCAATATGACTAGACCAGACCAGGCCTACACATAGGGGTTATGGAGAAAAATGGTGAGTAGTGGACAATAACTACTTATATTTTATAGATAGTCAATCATTTTAAATTAGAGCTACTTTTGTTACTTGCATGAAGTTTCATAAATTTGTCCAAAAAAATGTTATTCTTTTTGCGGGCACCTCCCCCATGGCGTCGCCCTTCACAATGTATTACTGTAGATATCGGCTAATGCCAATTTAATAGACATCGATCCACCCTAGTTCTCAATCATAAAATGTTTGTTATAAAATAAAATAATGATTTGAATATTGTTTTTGTTGGTATGACAAGCAACACAAGAATAACAAATAAAGGTATCCTTGCAGGCTATAGATCTACAACCACTGTAAATATAGCCTATAACACAATCTACTGCCAGAGCACACAGCTTGGCTGCATTAAAAGGAAAAAGGCAGACCATTATAAACTACAAACTTTCAGCCTTTTGTTAATCGTTGCTCAAAATTAACCAAATTATTCATACAAGAGACAGTCGATAAGTGTACAGTGTAATAGCCTACTGATCTGTACAGTTTCTTTGCGCCACCTATTGGATGAGTTTAGCATTGGCGGACATTGTAGTGTGTGACTCAAAATGTGTTGTGTGACGAAGAGAGAACCTGCAGTATTTTCTATCGCAACGCAACCAATATATCGGGCATTTTAAAATGGCATATCTGTAGTTAAATAAATAGCATATTGCCTCTATAGCAGAAAACGGCTTACCTCAAAACTTCAAGTTTCTTTCATCCATGGAAAAGATGACGATGAATAACCTTGATTCTGATTGGCCAAATGACCCAAGACGTTTCACCAAAGATGTTTAATTGAGAAGATCGCGATAGCTTTCTGAAATGTCTATGGTCTCACTCACTCCAGTCTATAAGAAATCCTACCAACCCAAAAAAATTTAGATCTACATAATTCACGTCAATGACATATTTTGATTTGAAACGGGAATTTTCGCCGATTTTGCATTTAACCCATCCCTCAAGGGAGCAGTGGGCAGCCACTGGGCAGCCAGTGGGCAGCCACTGGGCAGCCACTGTGCAGCGCCCATGGACCAACTCCAGATGAAATCCAGTGTCACTGGTCAGATGGCACTGACTGGAGAGTCAGTGCCATCATGTTTTTTGATAAAACTGGAACTGAAAACTGAAAACTGGAGCACCCGGAGGAAACCCACACAGACACGAGGAGAACATGCTAACTTCACACAGAAAGGCTGGGACGACCAGGGTTCAAATCCAGAACCTTCTTGCTGTGAGACTACAGCAATATCCAATGGGCCAGAGTGGATGCAAACTTCAAACTGATGTTCAATATTAATCAATATGTTGAATGTTGATTCAACATATAGTAGGTTCAATCATTGTTTGCTCTAAATTATTTGTTTTCTCAACAAAAAATGACGTGGAAGCCAAAATGACTACAAGTTGACATTACTTTGCTATAGTGCTGTACCAAACGATTATTTTTTTGGTCGATTAATCTACCGATTATTTTTCACGATTAATCTATCGATTATTTTCCCGATTAATCGGATAACTACATTATTGATAATATAGAAATCCAGTCGATGCCATAGTGTGCTCCCTCAGAATCTGTGT
>JAODUH010002572.1:0-11938 GCA_027564835.1 Typhlichthys subterraneus | reverse complement strand
CCCCAGTGTTTCCCCAGTCCTGTGTCGGTAATTGTTGATGTTAGCTGTCAATGTCGCGTTGTTCCCCGTGTTCTTGCTTTTTGTTTGCAAATAAACCTGGTGTACTTTAGCTACGTGTCTAGCGTTTGGATCCTTACCTCCGTTCAGCGTGACAGCTAGCAGCTAGTTCTTAAGATGTCAACATACAGGTAGGCTGTCCCAATAACATCTTATTGCCATATGTCATTTTGCTGTGTAGATTTTTGCTAGTTAGGCTAATAGTTGTTATCTATAAGGCTAACTAGCAACAGTCACAACTGCGGAAACACTATCCATCTTCCGTAAGAGACTCAAGACACATCTCTTCACAAGCCACCTTGGTACTTTGACCAGCGACCTTGCCACCTCTTAGCACTCTCTAAGAGTGTAAGAGTGTCATCTTTGAATCCCCTTGTTAACTTCTCATGCACTTACTTCTCATGCTCTTCTCTCACAATAAAAAAATAAAATTTTATTGTATGCACTTTATTAGCTAGGCCATTACCTATTTCATTTTATATGGTTGATTACGTGGTAACAGGTATAATGACATTTCATAGGGCCCTTAAATTTTTTTTGCACCTGGGCCTGTGGTGATTACACTATGCTTCTGTACGATGTGGTAGTCTGACAGCATATGACAATAAATACAAATAGATTACTTAACATATTTGCATAATTTCAGAGGATTCTTAAAGTTAGATCTTGTGTAAGCAGACTTACTCTTAAAATAAGGAAAACAGTCTAGATCCTCTGATGGGATAGTATCCAAGCCATCTTTGTAGCTTGTTACTAATTAAATCTTGCTCAATATTGCTGGAATTTCTTGTTAAGAAAAACTTAGATGCATTCTCTTGAAATTATATATATTTTCTAATGCAAAATATGCTTGACAAGATACTTTTTCTTTTTAAACCAAAAATAAGACTAATATCCTAGAAACAAGGCTTTTTTACTTACTTAGAATTATTTTTTTGCAGTGAATGCAAGGGCCACGTATGCTGAGTTGTGCATGGTAGCCTAATGTAACCAGATCCAAAATTAACTTTGTGAACTGGGTTTTGAAATGCTCCATTGGGAAATGTTTGCAGTTGCCGCATCCTACTAGACCTCTGGTTAATTTAAAAACGATTAAATAACTTTTAACCAAGGTTTGTATCATTTGTATCTTTTCATCTAACTCTACCAACCATTTTGAACGCTAGATTTCAATGCATAGCTTCAACATCATTGCATTTAGCCACCCCACTGGTCACTGATTGGTCTCTTATTCAGGGTGGCTGTGTGAATGCTAAAAAGATTACGGCTTCCAGGAGTATAATCTCGCGTGAAAATAGATTTTGGAGCAATCGTCAGGTTGATGTGGAAACAGGATTTTCAACACACGCACAGAATGGACAAAATGACTGTAAACTGACTGAGTCAGTTTACAGGTGAAGGTTAAGTTAGATCAAATAGGCATATTGATAGGTTTGTGAAGTTAAGTTTTTTAATAGACTTTTAAAAAATACTCAAATACAGTAGTTTATATTTGATACATTGCGTGGCTGCTGTATTTTGTAGTTTATTTCGATACATTTACAATTTGGTATTTTATTTAAAAACTGAAAAAAATATTAGATTTTTTGCCAATCTCTGAGAATGAGTGTATACATATATTTAAACTACAAAAATATCATGGATTGCCTATTTGTAGGACAATGGGAAGAGTAGAAATTCCCAGGAGTCATCAACTATTTCTCTCTTAAGGCCTCTGGTCCACTGCACACATTTACTTTAAATTCAAAGTAGAGAAAAGCTGTCCAAAAAAAACAGAATATAACACCTTGTTAAAATAGTGCCGTTGCTTTTTTGTTAGGCATGTCTGTTTTAAAGAAACGGAAACTGGAAATTAATCTGAGGCTTGCTGCCCTTCCACCTTAAGTCAAAGTAGCAGTGGAATTTTGTGTTGACAGTGTATAAGTGTGGGGAGATGGGCAGATAAATAGAGTGAGCTGTCAGGTATGGAAGGCTGAAGCATGACGAGGAGAAAAGTTTTCCTTCACCCGGAGTATAGCAGGGGCAAATTGTCTATAATCATAGACTAGGCAGACTCACTGAACCTGTTGCTGTAAATAGCGCTAAACTTTAGTCATCGACACTTTAAAAACCATTCAGCACTTGAATAGTTTACTTAGAGAAGTAAAGTATGGACACAAACATGTATAGTATTACCTAAAGTTTCAGGACACCCACTGACTTAACATGTCTAAGTATGAATGAGTGACTAGGATGCCATTTGCCATTTGTTTATCTAGTGGCATTCAAATATTTCCAAGACAGATCTCGCCAGAATTCCATCTGTTATTAAAGATAACATTTTGACGTTGCTGCGTAATAAATAGCTGGTTGGCATATTGACATATACTGTATTTCTATGGTATCTCTGGATACACTTTACAATGACCAAATTATCTGTTTGGTGAGTCTTTTAATATTTTGGATAGCTTCAAACCTAGGTACGGGTTTCAATAATAACTGTGATTGTCTGATTACATTTTTACATGAAATGTCAGGCAGGAATAATAACTACAGTTTACTACGACTAGCTATAGTTATTTAGGGTAGGTTATTTTTATACTTTGGAAGGTTTATGTGGAATGTCTACCCTGTTGTATGTCTGCAGTGGGATGAAGTACGAAATTGTGTGCTTCCTCATTAACCTCCTCCCAAGCATCTGCATCTCTCCGCTTGTTGACCTGCCTTCTGCTCTGCTGTCAAATAAATGTCACATGCTGCCTAATGGGAGATGTCTTTATGTTTAAGACCCACTCTCTTACTATATAGTACATACTGTATCGTTATTATTTTTATTATTAAACATTTTGAGCTTATTGCTTTATACCTTAACTGTCCCATCACACTATCTTACCCTCCCCTTCCCCCCCATAACTTTCAAGCCTGCTTCCACGTTTTTCTCCCTTCCCCACCTAACCCTCTTCACCCTACCTGCTCCAGCCCATGGAAGTATTTGTGGACGATGAGACCAAATTGACTCTTCACGGTCTGCAGCAGTACTATGTCAAGCTGAAGGACAACGAGAAGAACCGCGAGCTGTTTGAACTTCTGGATGTGCTGGAGTTCAACCAGGTGCCTGCAGTATTTACCACCACTTGTATTATGTAACACACTCCAGGCAGTCAGAATGCGAATTAAGAATGAAACTGAAGTGCTGACTCGATACGTCGCTCACTCTCTGTGGTTCTGCCCTTGTTTCATTCTTGTTCTTGAGAACGTGCGGGTTCTTCGGTCTGCATGGTTGTGTTTTAATTAGCTGCACCGGTGCCCTGTGGTTTTGTACAGGTGGTGATTTTTGTGAAGTCTGTACAGCGCTGTGTGGCGCTGGCTCAGCTGCTTGTGGAACAATGCTTCCCTGCCATCGCCTTTCACAGTGGAATGCCTCAGGAAGAACGGTAACAGTACAAAAAACAGGAAGCTCATTTAGGATATCTGGAATCCCTTGATTAGTGAAACGCATCATTTGTTGTCAGCAATAATACTTCAATATTTAACATGCATACAGTGTACGCTCATTCTGAAATTCTACAGTCTAAACAATTAAAGTGTAACTTCACCCGAAGTCTGAGCCTGACTCCACCCACTGCACAACTTTGAAAATTGCAAATACGTAGTCAAAGAGCTGAGTGAGGGGAGGGGCTGAGAGCCCCCCCCCCAATACCATAATTTGATTTTGATGACACACGAGCGGACCAAATGCATCAGCCATGTCATAATGCGCTTTTTATCAGATGTAACGTGCAGAACCAATTTCAGACCATGAAATCCCGATTTTTATATAAACGGGACTTTTGTCAATATCAATGCCAGCACTTATGGGTCTCGTCACAGTGAAATCTTATTATTTTAACACTTAAAAAAACACAACTTGGGGTGCAGTTACACTTGCCGTAAGTAGGATTTTAGAGCTATGGATATAGTGTGATTTGTTATAAATACCATAGACAACCATCAGTGATGTAAGTGAAATGTTTTGTGAGAATATCTCCCCTAGTTGAGAGCCCACACCTCTATGTAAATGTATTTAGATTTTTGATGGCACCGAAAGTATTGTGTTGGGCAATTTACTATTAACTTGTTGTGAATGTGCATTCACTGAACAGCTTGAACTGTCCCTGACTGGACCTGCCACACAATCGTGTATCCATATATATTGGCGTAGCTTCGACGCAGACTTGCTTACGACGGGAAAAATCCCGTTCTTGTAAACCAGTAATGCCGCATTACTTGGATTAGTAATTGTAATATTATTACTGTTTTGGAAATAGTAATTTGTTACACTCTAGTTAGTAACTAGAGTCAATTTGTCTTTTTATTGTGGACTGTTGAATCCTCCTGTTGTACTTCAAATCTTAGGCCAGTAGAGGGTGCCATCGCTGCTTTGCGATGTGAAATGTTTGCGAATGTAGGCAGTACAGACTGTGACTCATTTACCTGGTATGTAATTTGAATGAGCAAATGTTGGTCACACATAAACATAAGTGGTTTTGACGAGTGCATATAGGCCTGTCACGATAATTACTATATCGCGTTATCGTGCGATATATGAAAATGACCTCGATAATTATTCTGACCGCAATAATATTGTATTTACATGCGTGTTGTTAACATAAGACATAAATTAAAGTGCTGCACTGCTCATGTGCTTTTCTGTCTCTCACACACACAAACGCGCACACGCACACAGAGCAGATAACGTCAGCTGATACGTGTTCCTCAAGGCCAATGGATATTGAATTGTTTGGGTAAAGGTGTTTTTCCTGACGACTGCATAGTTCCAGCCAAATACATTTAGAAGAATAGATGCAAAAATACAGCATTTGGTATATTCGCATCAAGGTTTGTAGCCTACCTACTTTGCAAAGCAATGAAACTAGTGTAACCAATCACAACAAATAATTTGTGTCACATGACAATAGCGGAACAGAGGTGCGTTTACAATTGGCAAACATTTTGTCCATTCAGTCATTCAGTTTGCTTGACTGTTTGCAAACTGTTTGAGGAGATAGTTTTCAAAGAACATACATTGACGCTGGACAAATGGTGAGTTTCAATCCAATATGTTTGGAATGTTTACACAAAATCATCGTTGCTGGTGTAGGGCACATCAATACGTAATTCACAACCAACCTTTACCACGACAGTGTTGGATGCTTGTTTTGAATATAACATGTTTCCCGTGTTTCAGTAAAACTACTTGCCTTGTCGACTTCTTGGATTTGGCCTATAGTCATTCCACCTTTGTCTTTTCTTGTCTGCCCTTAAAATTACAATAATATAATTAATCACGCCCCGTGGGGTCAACCACACAAACATTAGACAAAGTGAAGATGTGATTTTGCTTGGCCACAGGTTTTAGTCTTCCTTTCGCTCGCAAAGAATGGAAGTGAACGGGAGGCAAATATTGGCAGCTGTTAGTTTGGTGCATGTGTGACAACACCCTTGCAGGTTTGTCAATGGGCCTCACAATGACAGAACAACTGGCTCCAGAGTGTGGGAATAGAGGAAGAGTGGGTGGGTTTTTGGCTGATAAATTAAAAAAATTGTGCTTTTTTTTATTATCATTTTTTTTTGCTAGCTATCAAATACTACAGTTAGTAGCATTTACGTTTTACCTATTTTCTACTGCAGTTTATCCGAGTATTAACTCCACCCTTCCCTAAAGTGGTTAGACTCTCTAGCTACCAGCAGTTAAAAGACTTTCAGAGGCGGATTCTAGTTGCCACCAACTTGTTTGGTCGAGGGATGGACATCGAGCGAGTGAATATTGCTTTTAACTACGACATGCCAGAGGACTCTGACACCTACCTACACAGGGTAAGACTTGAGAACAGAGGACAGGGATGACGACAGATGTATCTGTACTTGTGGTGACTGAGTTTGACTGTATCCAGGTTGCTCGAGCAGGAAGATGTGGCACCAAGGGCCTGGCTATCACCTTTGTGTCTGATGAAAGGGATGCACGCACGTTAAACGATGTGCAGGACCGCTTCGAGGTGAACATCAGCAAGCTTCCCGATGATATCGACATCTCCTCTTACAGTAAGAGCCTTTAGCATTGTTATCCTTAGGGCACGTATCACATTAAGAGGGGCAATGTGTTGCAGGATGCTGTGTTTGACCCTGTTACAATGTTGAGTCAGTTTTTAAGTTCAAGAGACTGTTTCGTAAGTCTCTGTGCTTCTCTCTCTCTCCTCCCAACAAGGTATCAATCCTCTCCAGCCAACAAGGTAAAGAGTATGGACTGCTGTGTGGATTCTGCATTCGTCAGATACTTTGCTGATATTTGTACATACAGCATGTTGCTGACATCAATTGGTTTGTGAAAGAATGTAACATCCGACTGTTGCTGTATGGTGCCCTCTGTAGATAGAAGAGGGTGGTTCTGGAATTGAAAACATTTTCAATGTTTCAAGGGGTTTTATTTTGTTTATATTAAATGTTTTAAAAAGTTCAACTTCTCATTGAAGATGTAATTTATTTTGTTGCTTAATGAAGCATGAAAAGTTGGGTTACTTGTTACCAGGTTAAGTTGTATAATTGAAAAGTGGAAAATAGAGAATACTGAGATGAAGATCCTCTGTTAACTGTGTGGAGTAATAAAGCTACATGGTTAATCCTGCTGTGAATCTTATGATTTGTGGCATGATTAGCATACTATTGAAACACAGCTGGTGCTCACGTACACTTAGAATTATAATTTGTGTGGTGGAAAATAATCTGGTGTTTCTACACTACTCTGGCTCTGAATATAAACACAAAGTGGTGCAGACCGCATCACACAATATCCTAGCCTTTCCAATGTGTGGGGCAGAGCTTCTGAGTGAGCACCCTATGGCATTGAAGGGAGGTGTTTTTGTTTTGATAGTTCCAAATATCAACAAGCTTTTACCAGAATGACTGACTACTATACCTTTTATAGTAACTGGAGGGATGGGCAAGTTCCAACTGTAATGCAACAAGAATATGACTTGAGTGTGCTACAAAAGCAAATACGATTTACATTTTACAATGGCAAGAAGACCATATTCAAATGAAATAAGATAAACTGCGCCTCCCTTCAAATGCAAATACATTTTCAAGTCACCGCGCGCTTTTACGGACAAAACTCAACTTGAAACAAACCTGCCACAACCTGTTCAAGCACTGAAGGACCACAACTCTGCAACATGAATCACTTTGTGTTGTGTCCATGGTCTAACACGGCATTTATGGACCATATTCATAAAGTATCCCAAAATAGGAAGGCTGATCATTAAGAAATGTATGTGACCCTTGAACAGCAATCCTGTTCTAGAAGCTTTATACTGCCTGCGATGGCCGTGACTACAGCCACACATTTAATTTAAGTACCTGCACCACACTTGCACATACCCACATGTTTATTGTTAGGTTCTTTATTCGGTTTCTTGGTTAAATGAGTGCACGCATTTGATTAAGTTATGTAATTGCATTAATGGTGGAATGGGTAATGTAAATATCATCATGTTGTATTCTGACCCCTTTGGTTGGTATTTGGTTTGGCTAGCCAGTGTATATATATATATACTGTACACCTCGTTTGTTTCAGTCTTAGTTAGGTCAGTGTTGGGGTAAGGTCTTTTGTGTGTGTGTGTGGAGTGTGCAGAAATCTGTCTAGCACACTTTCTGAGTTGAGAGGTTAAGGCAAAACCATGGGCGTGACTATTACTTAAATAAATAAATATATTGTTTCGCATAACATTGCTCTTAAGATTAGATTGGATTTATTACATTACTGAGTGAAGTAACTTGTGTGCCCACAAACTATTAAAGATGAGCCCATACCGATATTAGGCTACTCAGTTTAACTGTATTACTCGATCAATTATATTGCGCATTGGAGATTCAAGTTGTTTTAAAGGGTTTCTCAAGAAAAACAAATGGATTCTGAAATCTGATTAGGTCATGTAATCCAGTCTGTGTTTTGATCAAATCCTCTATTTGTTGTTTAATTAAAACACTCGTTTTATTTATAGACATTCGTACATTGGTTTATGGCGGCCATATTCTTAATGCCATGCCAAGCTGCTCTGAGGTCTCCACTGCTATATTTCAGTTCAATAGAGTCCCTATAAGCGAGTTTAGCTTTCCTTATTTCTTTCCGAACTTCACGGGAAACAGCCTTTTTCTCAAGGTCGCTGCCAGTGAAATAGGTCCGTTTGTCTTGTTTATTGTTTTTAGCTCCTTACTGACCCAAGGCTTGTTATTAGGGTAGATAACAACCTTTTTAGTTGGGACAATAGAGTTTACACAAAATGTGATATAAGAGCATACAGTATCGCACAATTCATTTATATTATCACTACAAGAATCAGAAAACAACTTCCAGTCTGTACACTCAAAGCAGGCTTGAAGGGAGGCAGTGCTATCCTCTGACCAATTCCTCACTGATTTCTTCACCAGCGGGAATGAGGAACACACTATTGTGATATGATAAACCCAGAGAAGGCAGTGGCACTGAAGAATAAGCACCACTCACTGAGCCATAACACAGATCTAAGGAAGAGTTCCTCTGTGTGGTGACACAAGACACATACTGATCATATGACCTTAGAGTCTTGTTAAGTTTGCAGTGGTTAAAATCTCCTAAAACAAATTTCGGGGCATCTGGCCACACAGCATCCAGTCTCTGTGTGACGTCTGCGATCAACTGTGCAGCGGCGTTTTCATTTGCCCTCGGATGAATGTACACAATAGTAAAAAAAAGTTGTTGAAATTCCCGAATCCAGCGAAATTGTCAAAGAAAGACATTAGGGGAGAAAGAAATATTCGAAGAAAAGTATCATTGTCGCCGTCTTCCTCTTCTCTAGACTCCGAGGTCGAGGGTTCCTCGCCCTCAAACTCCTCTTTGCAAATTGACAATCAAGCCATGTTTAATAGATGTATATAAATGCATAAATTAACCTACTTCATAGTTTGGTAATTTAGATTGACAGCCAGGCATGACAGAATATGCACCCGCTGGTGAATGCATGTGTGTTAGAGAGATGGGAAGAAAATGTGATTAGCCTAATCACAGAAATTCTGAGGGCCTAACAGATAGCATATTGCACGCGATTTCTCAGTAGAAATGTTAACTTAGTCGTTGAAGCTGCTTTGTTTGTTTATGCCCACTTTAAAAAAAGAAAATCACAACCCCTGCTCAACATTGTCTGTCACTGTCAGCACTCGGCGATGTACGAGAGAGAAAAAAAAAAAGAAAAAAAAACATTCTGTAGTACACAGAAGGGGGAAGAAAAAAAAAAAAAAAAACACTCTGCGCCAGAACATGGGAGGGGATCAGGGACTGGTTTGGGCACAGCAGTGATTTCTAATTTAAAACACTTGACCACAACCGTTTCTTATAAGATGAAGGTACCCGAGAGGTCTCCGGTAGCAGAGGAGGCACCAAAGTAGTAGCCCAGTGGCAGCCGCAGACCATAGATGTCAGCACAATCTTTCCACTCCTGTTTGCCTTCTATGTCCATCATTACCTAGAAGAAAGGAGTGATTCACGGTGAGTAAATTATAAAAATTGACACACACACAAGCAAACTGACATTTGACGGCTTCCTAAGCAGATGCTTCCTGTAGGTACATAGTGCATTAAGAACTGATTTACATTTTCCCTTCCATGCACTCTGAATGAAAATGTGAAGCGTGCATGTCAGTTTCTGTGCTAGCATCAGAGTCTCTTACCGTCAGCCTATTCTTGTTGTATCGAATGAGCAGGAAGGTATCGTGCACAATGTTACGCACCAGAGCCGTACACCCACCAAGCTCAGTGGGCTGTCCGTCACGGCTATGATCATATGTCAGAGTACCGTTACCCAGCATCACGGATACATATGGGAAAGTCTTCTAAAAACAGACACATATTTTTGGAATGTAAATAAAATGTTAATATACCATTATCATTATTAAATGAGCCAAAGTAAAATTAAAATGCAACTGCTTCACAAATCCTAATGATTGCTTGTTGCAACACTAACAACTGAGTGAAAGCAGATGTTTAGCCTACATGAGCAGTGTCATTTGGTCACAAAAAGTTTGCACACACACCGTTAAATATGTATATTATTCTCTTTACTCATTTGTTAATATTGTGGTGAGCTATTGCTAATTGTGGACTTGCATAATTGCATTCATAGTAGGGTTGCAACTGTTCATAAAATTCATGGTTCGGTTCAGACCTCGGTTTATGACCCCCGGCCAATGAGAAAATGTTACTGACTGACTGATAAACCTTGTTGCAAAGCTCATGTGCTACATTCTAGAGCAGGTGGTGTGGTGGTAATGCACCAATAGTGTTGGAACCCAACTTCTGCAGAGTTTCACAGAGGAACCTTACATGCATACATACAACCTATGTATTGGCCTATAGAGTTGGCTCATGCCCGCGGAATTTAGGATTGCCTAGTTTTTACTTGAAGACCAGAGGTCTTCAACGTTTTTCGGGCCAAGGACGCCTTGGCTGATAGAAACATGGCATAGGGACCCCCTATCACATATGACATAAAATATTTTGTTGCCGGGCCAACAATTATGTGTAGGGTGGCCTAAAGTGCCATGTTTAAAAGTAAGCCACTTACACCATTTAAATAATTGACTGATTTATACATTTATAGCGTAGGTTGTATCCAAGTTAATGTATATTTTCTGACATTTAAATTTATATAAGTTTGGGATCAAAATAATTTGGCAGACCCTCTGAGGACCCCTTAGGGGTTCCGGATACCATTTTGAAGACCTCTGCGCTAGACTTTAGACATATTTATTTTTTCTGCCACATGTTACATTAAGCGCACCAACATCTCAGCAAAACAAATTCTCTGTGCGCCACACACATGCACACTAGGGCTGAATAATTTTTAGGAGAAAATAAAAATCTAATCGCGATTTTTCTGACATATTACGATTGCATTTGCAATATTCCAATAAATCCAGATTTAAGTTTAATATATACAAGTAACATTTAAAACATGTTATGGAGAATTACCACATAAGATAGCTTCAAATTATTAACTACTCTATATTCAAATGAAGCGATGACAGCATAAATATACAACAGGGCTATTCAACTCCAGTCCTGGAGGGCCACACCCTGCATGTTTCGATCTCTCCCTGCTCCAGCAAGCCTGATTCAAGGTCGTTAGAAGCCCGATAACGACCCATTCATTTGAATCAGGTGTGTTGGAGCAGGGAAAGATCGATAACATGCATGGTGCGGCCCTACAGGACCGGAGTTGAATAGCCCTGATATACAGGATTAATTTCTTTAAGCATGGATTTATTGCATTTTAGGACATGCAACAGTCCGTGCACATTGGCAAGCACAACTAAATTGCATTTCAGCATACCTAAAAACAATAAATAAAAATAACTATGATTTTCAGAAAATAAATGTTTTAGCCAATGTTTAAGCTCTCTAATGTTACATTTTCAAACTTTGCTTGCCTGTTAGAGATTGAACAAACATATACAGGTATAAACACAGCCTGTTCAATTGTACAGTGAATCAAGTGATTTAGCAGGCACCCCAAATATTTGATCCTATAAACTCCCCTGTGGATGCATCCTGCTAGAACTATAGTTCCACTGGCTGTGCACCTTCATTTTTCTTATTGTTTTATTGCGCTTATTGGTTATCAGCCAATCAGTCGGAACTAAAGCCGGTTATGTGCACCGTTATTTGCACAGATGTGGCACACATTACTTATCATGGACAAGATCTAGCTTCGCCTGAGATTGTAACATTCTCACTGTCGTGAAGCATGTTTGACTACGGTTAGGGCTGCACGATTATGGCCAAAATGCTAATCCCGATTATTTTGATCAATAATGAGATCGCGATTATTTATCA
>JAODUH010002571.1:0-11938 GCA_027564835.1 Typhlichthys subterraneus | reverse complement strand
GAAGATTTATAGCTTTCTAACGGTATATAGCATGAAGAACACCTTTTAAGTTAAACATGTCAACAACACAACTTCCCTAACCAAGATGGTGAACGGCCCGCGGGCGGGCCGTCGGAATTTTAAGGGGTTTTAAACAAAATAATAAAACATTCTGTGGTGGTCAGCAAGCCATATGTATGGATATATAGCAATATGTTCATGAGATGCTATAGTAGATACATTTACAGTAATCGGGTACAGTAATCGGGTATACTTCCATGTAGTTTTATTTCCTTCAATTTTTTGACATGAACTTAAGAGAACATTGTTAAAGTAAGCTAAGGGATGCATGAACACGACAAAAGAAGGGGACACCAGAGCCAAAGCTCTGTAGGATACTATGGCTGCAACCCATAGCCATGCTGTAATCACGTGACTAGCTAAGGTAGAAGGTGACGTCGCATGCAGTTCCTCTACTTATACATTTATTTTTGCATGTGCAAAAATATATTTACAATTCAAACTGAGTGTCAATATCAATACATTAACAAAGTGTATATTTTCAAACAATCAAACGTCGAGCTCAGCGTCATTCCTTAGTCACGTGGTCTCACCCACAGTGTCAATAAACAAATCAGCTGTTCTCTTGAACACAACACACACACACGCCCCTTTGAGTACCCCGATATTCTAGTGGACACGGGGGGGGGATAATGGCTGCACAGGAGCCGTCTTCACCATCCTCACTGGAAGGCAACAAACCGGGGTTCCCCAAGAAGATTCTGGCCAATAGCCTCGAAGACAAACATCTGTGTAATTCGTGCCAGAAAATCTTAAGGAGACCCTTACAAGCACAATGTGGTCACCGCTTCTGTTCGTTCTGTTTTAACAAAACAGTGAGGTGAGTGTGTCACTGCTGCTAGCTAGCTAGGCGAGATCCCTCCCATCAGGCTTTCAATTTCACTCACTCTCTGGCTAACTAACGGTTCCGTAGCTTGCTATCTAGCTGTTGCAGGTGTGCGTTGATCGATGTGCTTGAGTGTGAGCTGTTTGTCCTAAAGTTGTTTATCGCGTGTGTGTGTGCTTTAGCTAGGCAGCCGTTATTACGACGACCTTGATTCGATGAGATACTATGCATTTATTTTGAAGTAGTCAGGTGGTGAATAAACTGGAAACATGTTATTTTTTCTATTATTTCCAAGCGAGTATAGGTCTTTTGTGTGCTGCCACCCCGACAAAGATGTTCTCATTTCACGACATAACATAAGTGTTTTATTTTACTTTCAAGTGCTGGACCACATAACTGCAGTGCTTGTATCAAAGAAGACCTGTTTGAGGAGCCTACTTCCATTCTCAAGCAAGGTGGTGTAAGTAGCTTACATGTTGTCTATGGTACATGTTGCATATTTTGGTGTAATATAATTCAGCCGTCAAGATTTGTCTTTTAGCAGCTGATAGGGAAATATGCAATTTTAATTAAACCTATAAGTGCATCCATTTGAATTTACCATCAATGGTAATAGGCAAAAGTATTTGGATGCATTCCTGGTTTGCTTATACTCCACATTGTTTTATTGGTTCTGATTTATTCTCTGTTTACTGAGTAGCCTGGCTGTTGTATTAGATTGCCTTATTAATGTCATAAAAAAATTTCTGAGATTACTATGCTATAACTAAATATAAATCAAATTATACTGTTTGGCCCTCAAAACATAACGAGTGGTTTTGGTCTCCAATCTGTATGAAACTGTCCTTCTTCCTTCATGGTGTTTTCTGAGTCTCAGGAGGTTCAGCAAGCAGTTTGCAATGCCTTGCAACATGCCAGGTAGAGAACTGAGTGGATCTCTATGGTTTCACAAATATCTTGGGGAAAAAAGCCTTGCAATGCTCTGGAAATTTACTTTGAGGATGTATCAATGAGAAAATCCCTTCTTAGTTTAACTTCAGAGCTGCATCAGAACTGCCTTCTTACAGGGGTGGTTATCTAATGAGTAAGTTAAGAAATATGTGTTGTTCATTCAAACAATACATTAGACCTGTGTTTTATGGAATAATTTCTTGTGAATTTAAATTTTTTTTATTGTATTTTATATAGTTAATGTTGCATATTTTAATACAGCCAGAAGGAATAAAGAATGACTCCGACTATAAAGTTTAAAAATAATAGAGAAATGGATTAAAAAACCAACTGTCACGGTTAAATGGAGGCAGCCGAAACCAAACGCAGGTTGAAAGTTTAACAATCTTGGTTTTAATCGAAAAAAGCAAAGCAGTCGCCACAATAGCAAACAATAACCGACAAAGACAGGGAGAAACAGGAGGTTACATATACTCTGCCTAATTAGGGGAATGGGCACCAGGTGTTTGTAATGACAAGACAAGCAAGGGAGTGAAGGGAAACCCCAGAAAGTATGGCAGGGCCATTAAGCCGTGACAGCAACAAACAATCCAAAGATACAATTTGGCACTGCAGTGGTCTTAAAAGCACCCGCACAGTGACTAAAGGTCCCGTGAGAATGAAAATCAGCCCCGTTTACCACACCCTCTCCCCCTTTTATAGCAACATAATAGCAAACTCCTATTTGTTCCCTGAACAGCACACAAGCATGTCCACGCCCGTGAGTGTGTATCCAGGTGTAGTTTCATCTTCTGGTGGGGAGGTGGCATGTTCTTAATTTCTGTTCTACATCACCCTCTCTTGGCCAGAAATTGAATAGTAATAACAGTAACTTCATTATAAAAGGGACCGTGGCATGTACATATATCGTATAATGAAAATAAAAGAAGAATAAGAAGAACATAACAAACAAACAAATTGTTCTAATTACTAATGTAGTGTGTAGCCATTTAAATTGATATTATGTGTGTGTGTGTGTGTGTGTTTCAAGAATGACAGAATGGCAGTGTCCGATGCAGTAGGCATCGGACCCCACAATGTTTTGTGCTTCTGGTCAAAATTTAAAAAAATTCTGGTCAGAGTGGAGGACGGTTAACCGCTAGCTACTGGCAGTAAATACAAATGTAATTGTTACTAGTTTCTAAGAAAATATATATTTTTTCGTTGTATTGTTCAACATAGGGTTGATTGCGAGTAATTTTTAATAAAAATTTAATAAAAATTCCCAATGTTGAAAAAACATGATGTTTTAACCATTCGTTTAGCATAGTAGGCTCTACCGGAGACTCGCCAGGAGGTTAATAGTTATGATAAAACTATGTCGTGCAAGGGTTTGATTATGCATGCACATTCAGTTTGTTAGACTAATCTCAAATTAACCTACCTTTCCATATAGTCTACAGTGACAGTATATTCTTGAAGTAAGTGCTGCTTGTAGTAAGTGCTGCTTGAAAAGTACATTATATTGTAAATGCAATTGCTACTCTAACAACAATCCCGTTATTAATGACAACACAATCTGTTGAGCAGTGTTAGTAGTACGATGTATAGCCTACATATTTGTATATAGCAATAGTAACAGTCTCCTTACATTGTTGAAGCTAAGGTAAATGGTAAGGTACATATTGTGTTAATTTAAGACATTAACTGGTCTGACAAAGACTGTGGGTACTAGTTCAGACCCTGATGTCTGTCTGTGTTGTTTTGTGCAGGCTTTTCCAGACAATGCAGCCCGACGAGAAATTGAAGCCCTGGCCGCTGTCTGTCCCAATGAAGGCTGCACTTGGGCAGGCACTGTCAAAGAATTTGAGGTGCACACTTCCAATGCAACAGAACCAAACTTGACTGCATACACTAGATAAATGCATGTTTTTCATATATTAAACTAATATGTGTGTGTGTGTGTGTATGTATATGTTGGAATTGGCGTATGTCTCCTCACACCCAGTACCTGCGTGTTCGTTTATGGAGTTGAAGTAGGAGGAGACAATGTGCCCAAGTTTAACAAAATCAGCTTTAATATAATAATAGTAGATCAGAAATACAAGTTACAGAGCTCTGTGACCACTTCTTCTGCCTGACTGACAACATGCAATATCAACAGTTCACGAAGTCTGGCCCCGACTGTCTCTCGGCCCATTGATAATATTCTAGACAGTGTTTCCCTATCAGATGTTGATTGTGCGTCTTTCCCAATCCTGGGGCCCCACGTCCGTTCTCTCCTCCTGCTGGCCGTGGTTGCTGGGGAAGGTATCTGTGAACGCACTCTTCATGCCCCCACATCATGCGTATCTCTTGTTTACTAATAGTTTGTAAGTCAGAGTGCTGTCATTATCTGTTTCCCTGCTGACTCAGCACTTTGTTACGCATAAGACAGTCTAATTCATACAATAGTGTGACACACAAATAAGCTTCTGTGAGCATATCTAAACTGTTAAACATAATCTTTTAGTCCCCGGGTGAAGATGACCTCTCATGCCTGCCTGGTAACTAAGGAGTTGCCACGCTGAGCCGACGTCACTGAGACCAAACTGTGCCACACGCTTGACCTTGAGAGATAGCTGCCCTGTTCTGCACTGCCTGTAACTTCTGTTCACTTTTAAGCAATAACATGGCACTCTCTTAAGCCCTTATAAGAGATAATATATATCTAAAATAGCATATCTAAAATGTAAAGCACAATTTTCTACAATTCCCCCTTTTGGTCTCATGAAAATGAGACCAATATTAATCCCTTCAAGATCAATACATTTCAATAAAATTAATTAATGAATTTCAAGGGCATTAGATTTTCAACTTGTAGCAGTAGACATTCTGTTCTCTGTAACCAAATCAATAATATGAATTTTTCTTCTCTCTTCTTTTCCTAAACTGTGTTAAATACAGGCATACATTTGTTGTTATTATTAATCTAAGTAAGTTATTGACCCATATGAGGTAAATATCTTATTTCATCCATCCCCCCTTTTTGACACAAGCCCTGGCGTATGTGTCAATATATAGCAGCATAATTGATTTTATTTTTTAAATGTATTTTACCATTAGGGCACACCTAACTGCTGTCTGTTTTGGAGTGTTCCTTCAGCTTTTCTCTTTTTTTTTTCTATTTTGTGGGTTAACAATCGTTCTACCTATAGTTTTCCCCTCTGTCCCACATTCCATAACAGCTGGTAAGCCTTCACCTGATCTACACATGGCTGCATGTGTCCATGGACGGTACACCCTAAGTACAGCCAGGTATCTATCTCCTTGTGGCTGGGCAGGGTCTGTAGGGTACCCTGCCTGTGGGTTCAAAAGTTCAATGAGAGGGTAAGGTTCTATCTCACTGTCTTTGCTGTTTTTATAGCTTCCCTGCCTCGTGTGTTTCTCGCTATCAGAGAACTGGTTGTTGTGTCAGGCTGGAGAAAACATGACCTTGCATTACACTAGCCGAGGCAGAATGCACAGCCGTAAGGGCAAAGGCTAAAACGTTGGACGACAAACTTAACCTGGACATAGAGGAAGCTAATATTATGGCAAAATTAAAGGCACAGAGAGAGAGAGAATTGTTGTAAACGCGGAACTAGCCGCTGCAGAGGCGAAACTTAAAATATATAAAGAGGCAGAAGAACGATGCTCAGCGTCTGGCGTGTACAGATCAGCGACGTCAACAGAGTACAACATCCCTACAACAGTCCAAAGGGCCGTAAGCACCCAGAGGGAGGCCTCAGCTACCCAAACTGACATGCCTGTACACCTGGACCCACGTGTGAACCAGAGTATTGGTAGTCCTATAGGCAGTGATGTCAGTCCGACTAGACCGCATGACAATAACGCAAATGTCACTGCTGTTTTGAAAAGGCAAGCTGATATCACTGAAATGTTGGTCAAACAGCAAACACACTCCCTTTTGCCCGATAGAGAAATACCTGTGTTTGATGGCGATCCTCTTCGTTATAGAACGTTTATCAAGGCGTTTGAGCAGTGTATTGAAAGGAAGACTGACCATATGGATTACAGGCTTTATTACTTGCAACAGTACACAAGCGGTCAACCCAAAGGCCTTGTCAGTAGCTTTATGCATATGGATCCCGCTGCCGCATACAATGAAGCCAAAGAGCTGCTGGAACGACATTTTGGAAACAGTTTTAAAATAGCAACAGCCTACATGAATAAAGCCCTAAACTGGCCGAACATTAAACCGGAGGATGGCAACGGGCTGCAATCTTATGGTCTCTTCTTACGTAGCTGCTACAACACTATGCAGGCCATCAATGGTTTGAAGGAAGGTGCCTCGAAACCTAAACCACAAACCCCAGCCACCAAACCAAGTTGGAGGGGCAGCTTTGCCACGACCGTTGCTCAGGTGTCTGAGCCAGGAAGTATAGGCTTCAACCATGCACACAAAGAGAAAACAAACAAATGTTCCCATGACAGGCCTTGTTTATTTTGTGAAAGGAATCACCCGTTTGAGCACTGTGAAAGGTTCTCAAATAAGACACATTTTAAAAAAATTGATTACTTAAAAGCAAATGGAATGTGCTTTGGTTGTCTAGTAAAGGGACATGTGAGCAAAACATACAAAGCAGAATCCTGCAGACTGTGCATCCCGTGGTCTTAAGGCCAGCGCACTTCTGAACTCAAAAACTTTATCAAACAGCAAGAGTCTGAATGGCCCAAATTGGGGCTTGCTATACAAACATATGACAGCGACGACATTGTTGATGTTGAAGTCAGAAAGGACATTCTTAACATGAGCACATTAATAAGGGTACACAATCCAACCCACACATTCATAAACCATCACTCAAGGTGGGACAGACTTACAAGAGCTGTTGACTGGCTACTCAAGATATACTTCTGCACTTAAGGCAGAAAAGAAAGGAAATACTTATCAATATGAGTAGTACCAACCTGCCCTCCTCAGAGAATCAAAACATGGTGAAAAGAACAATACAAACAATAAAAAATGCATCAATGTTCAGCCTATTTCAGTGGATGACATCAAAAGGGCAGAGAAGGCAATCGTGCGTTTTTCACAACTGGAACATTTCTATAGTGAAATGGAGTCCTTGCAAAATGGACTTTATGTAACATGTCAAAGCCCTATTCGAAAACTCGATCCTATTCTGCAGGATGAACTTCTTCGGACCGGAGGGAGATTGAGCCGAATGGCAATGCCAAAGGAGAGAAAGCACCCTGTGGTTCTTCCAAAACACCACCACGTGCCCAAACTTGTGCTAAGGCACATCCACGAACAACTTGGCCACTGTAGAAGAAACCATATGTTAGCCAAACTGCTGCAACAGTATTGAATACCTGCAGCAAACGCTTTGGCTAGAAAAATACGCTCAGAGTGCGTCTTGTGCAGACGCTTGCACTCAAAACTTGGAGAGCAAAAGATGGCAGACTTGCCTATGGACAGAATAACACCAGACCTACCGCCTTTTACCTTTGTTGGAGCAGAATTCTTTCGACCAATAACAGTGAAAAGAGGACGCAGTAATGCAAAGAGATACGGCGTAATCTTTACATGTCTCACAACTCGAGCAGTCCACTTGGAAATGGTCAATTCACTCGACACAGATTCATGCATAGATGCAATCCGTAGATTCGTAAGCAGACGAGGTCAAGTACAACAAATACGATCTGACAACGGAACCAATCTGACCCCAGCTGACCGAGAACTCAGGAATGCCATTAAAGAATGGAATCAAAGCAACAGACTACACAATGTTCTGCAACAGAAAGGCATAAAATGGACCTTTAACCCACCTGCCGCGTCGCATTTTGGAGGAGTATGGGAGAGGCTAATAAAGCAGGTAAAGCAAACACTTGTGTCTCGCAAGGGAACAAACGCTGGACGACGAATCCCTTAACACCTTCATCTGTGAGGTGGAAGCCATTATCAATAGTCACCCACTTACCACCGTTTCAGACAGCCCCAGCGACCTAGAACACTTGACTCCTAACCGCCTTTTACTTCTTAAAGGGCAACCCGTACTACCTCCCGGCTCAGTACTACCTCAGAAAATAGCAGCAGACGAAGATGGAAGCAAGTGCAATATTTGGCTGATATTTTTTGGAAAAGATGGGTTAGGGAATACCTTCCAACTTTGCAAGAAAGGCAAAAGTGGTTCAGACAAAAGCAGAATTATGTAGCTGGAGACATCGTGCTGGTTGCAGACCATACTTCACCCAGGGGATCTTGGGTGTTAGGGAGGGTTATCAGCACCAAGAAAGACACAAAGGGAATTGTCCGTAGCTTGATTCTAAGAACAAAAAACAGTGTTATTGAACGTCCAATTGCCAAACTTATTTTTTTGTTGGAAAATAGCCTGTAATATGTGTAATGTGTAAGACATGCACCTGCTAGGGCGCACAAAGACTTTGGACTGGACAGAGTGCTGTTCTTGTAAATTATGTTTTTTTTTTTATTATTATTTTTTTTTATCTGTATCAATACATGGCTCAGTGTATAAATGTTCTTTGTTATTGCACCTCCTTTTTGCCGGTACTAATAAGGGGGCTGGCGTGTAGGAGCCATTTATGAGTTGGGTTTCTGTTTGTTTGGTGGCATCTGCTGGACGCTTTTAGCATTCCTGCTTGTGTGTGATTAATGGATTGTTGTGAGCACAAGGGGTTAAACCGAACACCTCACCTGTCCTAATTAGAGACTCAGGCGGAGACCAGGAGTCTTTTTGAGCTCATGGAAGGTGAATGTTTGGAGACGTCAGCAGCCATACGGTTTTTCAATGTATTTAAGTTTATTATGTAAATTATTGATTCAACAGTTTGTCCAGTTTCAACAATAAGTTAAATATAAAAAGTGGAACATCTAAATTTCTTGGAATAAGAAATAAACTCATCGTTGGAACTATTGAAACCACTGAGGCGTCTAGAAGTGTTTATACACTCATCCATCGTCCCTCGCTACTAGCATACAGATGCATGAAATATGGAAAGACACAGTGATCGTCTTGAACAAAGCGGCTCAAAAGTAGGTTAAGTTAAACAACTGAGAAATTATGATGCTAATTTTAAAATCATTGTGATTAATGCAGCAGAGTCATCAAACAACTCTCAAGCAGCCAAGAAATATGGTGTCACTGAATGCAATGTTCAAAAGATGGAGAGCAAAAAGACTGACTTAGAAATGCAAACAGTCTTACCGTGTTGCCAAAAGCGTCCGCTTCCAAGAGATTGACAGGGGAGTGTGTAAAAACGTGACTGGTCATTCAATTTAAGGCATTGTAAATCGCTAAATGTAACCACCGATTTCAAAGCTAGCCGGATGATGAATGTTCAAAAACGGTACAGCAAGTTTTATTTAATGTATTTGTAGTATAATACATTTTTTACAAAAATTATTTTTAAACATTTGGTCTTCAAAAAGTGTTTTTCCAAAAATGATTCTTGAAAAAGGGGGGGTCGTCTTATATTCAGGATCGTCTTATATTTGGACCAATACGGTACATGCAGGCTGAGGTAAGCTACTCACTGTCCAGCATCCAGTACAGACAGTAGGGTTTTTATTTTTTTTATTTCATAATGACCATTATGTGAGAAAATAATTTGTTTTCATTTCTGTCATTAATAATTAATAATTTCATTAAAACTTTTGTTATGGTAAAAAGAGCAAGAGAGACAGAAATTCCCACAGACACCCCAGAATGATGCTAACTGGCATATCATTAGCACAATGTTGCTCACCTTCTTCACTGGGACCAGGGGCCAGGACAGTATAATATGAATATCTTTCTAAATGTTTCCATACACTGATTACATGCTGATAAAATGTAGGCTAACACTAGTCTGTAGCTAGCTATCTTATTTCACGATGGACATTAAGCCAACAAGTTAACTCAGGTTAACTCACAGACTATAGGCTACCCACCTTTCTTGGTGAAAAACTTGGTTACAGATTGACACCCTTATCTTTGTATTTCTACTCTCTCTTTTCTCTCTTTCCTTTTCTGAAAACCAGATTTTGGTTTATTAGGCAACATTGTGATAACTATTTCTGGCTAATCTACTGACTGCAACTAAACACAGTCACTGAGATGTCCGCTAAGGCAGGACCAAACCATTTCATGCAGATACAGGGGGGTGGTCGATCAATATATATGTTTACTTTTTCGTCAATGCCAAAAACAAATAAAAGCTAAGAGATCATTAATTCTATTATTATATTTTAAATATATATAATATATAATGATGATGATTTATATAATATAATAAAAACATTTATTAGTATTTACCTACTTTTTGGGGCCGCTGTCAGTCAGGGGCCCTTGGAATTGTCCTAACTTTCCCCCCTATACGGCGCCCCTGAGTGCAATCCTTAATTCTTTCAATCATCTTCTTTTTCAAAGTATCTGAAATAATTCCAATGAACATGCAGTGTTGTTGCAGTATGTCGGATTTACTTTAACTCCTTCTTTTTTATCAGATCAATTTGACAATTTGAATTTAGTAAATGGCAGCTCTTCCTTTACGATGTGATAGTCGGTGTTGAATTAAATGATCATTTCATCTCTTCTGCAGACTTCTGCATTCCTATTTTCTAAATGATGCTGGTAGAGGCACGGCTAATTTATGCATATGGTTTTCCCCACAAATGTTATACATAATGTAATACATGAAGTTCTGTAGTTTGCAGTATCTCAGCCATGTAAACTCAGTGAGCCATTCCAGTCGGAAACAATAGGTCTTTGCCTTTTTCAACGTTTGCTCAACTGCTGATTCCTCATCTGAATTATCCTCATCATAAATGGTGGACAGTAGTTGCACAGGAGGGTCTGCATTATCTTTTCTTTTGAAAAATTGATTGTTCGTTTCATTGTTACTTTAAAGGGTACGCAAGAGTAGAACTAGCTTACTTTACAGGGCGCAGGTATATGAAAAACGTGCTGTGTCTACCCACCCACGTTGTTATGACAACACTAGTTTTGCGCTAGCTCTCCACGCCAATCACATCTCTCAAATTCAAATTTAAATGGTGCTTTATTGGCATGACAAGTGCACAGTACAGTTACTTATATTGCCAGAGCAGTACAGGATGAAAATTAACAATAACATTAACAATTAAAAGTAAAACATTTCCAACAGTTATAACATAGGGTACATGGCCATATTCTTCAATGAAACCTCATGCATATTATAAACAATACAGATTATTAAGATATGTGTATTGGCAGGCTGCTACATAAAGCGCTGCTAGATTACTAGAATCTAGTGCTAGAACACTCTTAATTTTCTTAATTTTTTTGTAAATCTCTCTCTCTCTCTCTCTCTTCCCCACGCCTCACACACACATAAAAAAACACATTATCACTCCCTTGTGTTTTTCAGTTAAAATATCATAATTTTTTTTATTTCAATGGGTAGCATATATAAGTGATATACGTATTTTAATATGGTCTACTTTATCTTTAATTCTGGAATTAAGCGAGTGACAGGTGTATTATCTAATCCCAAATTAATTCTGTTGTACGTGACAGCCAATCAGATTCGTGCATGGTTTGCGAGGGAGAATGGTGAAAGAGACGTAAGCGATGAGACGATGTTTTCACTGGAGAAGAACAAACTTTAATGTATTAGCAGTTTTCGGTGAATTACCTGAAAAAGGACACTGTTCCCATAACGGAAGGTTTTACTAAAGCTTTTGGAGCTCTTGCGTCGTGTTTGGTGCCGACGGGAGTTTGTTTTAGTTGCTGCTGTGAATTTATTGCTGTTGTTGCTGAGTGATTGTGTTCAGACTGACACACGTGGACTGAAAACAAGAAGTTTCGTCAGTGCTACGTGTGAGTAATAAGTGAACAATATATCGATGCAATAAGAAGCAAGTATACTTTTCAAACACGTTTTGGATGCAGCTATATTAAAGTTAGTCACACGGCGTGGTTATACAGACATCGCCACTGCTGTGAGTTAAGTCATCGATTCCAGTCTACACGCCGCCATATACAGTATCTCACAAAAGTGAGTACACCCCTCACATATTAGCAAATATGTGAGCATATCTTTTCATGTGACAACAATGAAGAAATGACACTTTTCTGCAATGTAAAGTAGTGATTG
>JAODUH010002570.1:0-11941 GCA_027564835.1 Typhlichthys subterraneus | reverse complement strand
TACAAGGTGTGGTAGAGGGTAAAGGTATGGTAGAAACAGTAGAGGGTACAAGGTATGGTAGAGGGTACAAGGTGTGGATGGATGGGTGGATGGATGGATGGATGGATGGGTGGGTGGATGGATGGATGGATGGGAGGATGGATGGGTGGGTAGATGGGTGGATGGATGGATGGGTGGGTGGATGGGTGGATGGGTGGATGGATGGATGGATGGGTGGGTAGATGGGTGGATGGGTGGGTGGACGGATGGGTGGGTGGATGGGTGGATGGATGGGTGGGTGGGTGGATGGATGGATGGGTGGATGGATGGGTGGGTAGATGGGTGGATGGATGGGTGGGTGGGTGAATGGATGGATGGATGGATGGATGGATTGCCTTGCACCCCTGTTTGACTTGCAGCACCACCTACCTTAATACATTATATTTGATAACATTGTCTTGAGTTGAATCCAGATGAATATAAAACAGGCTAACAGAATTGCTGAGGATTACATTTTGCATCAAGTAAGGAAGTTGGTGGTACATTATTTTTAAATGTGCCTCTTTAAAAGGTTCAGAGTTCAGGGGAAGATTGCTGTAAGCTTTCACTGCAAGAGTGTCCTCTTGTGTGATATCACTGCTGAACCTTTATAGAGGACATCCCCAGCTAGCAGACCATGTAGGGGAAATCCTAAATGTCCTTCTTTTACCCTCTCAATCCAGAGCTCCATTGAGTGGAAGGATTAAGGGAAAAGCAGTCTTACAAGTAATTGGTTAGGCCTATACGTGTGAATGTGTGTCTGTGTGTGTGTGTGTGTGTGTGTGTGTGTGTGTGTGTGCGCTTGTGTACGTGCATGTATGTGTGTGTGTGTGTGTGTGTGATCCACTCCCTGGTGTTTAAGTGAGTATGTGTGTGTGTGTGTGTGTGTGTGAGTGTGTTTGTGTGGTCCACTCACTGGTGTTTGCGTGAGTGTGTGTGTGTGTGTGTGTGGTCCACTCACTGGTGTTTGCGTGAGTGTGTGTGTGTGTGTGTGTGTGGTCCACTCACTGGTGTTTAAGTGTATGTGCAGCATACTGTGTCTGTGTGTGTGAGTGAGCATACGTGTACGTTCATATCCCCATTCTCGTTAGTGCATGTGGTCAAGGGTGGATTAATTAGCAGTAATGTAATTCACACTGCCGTATTTCATTATGTTCTAAGTGAACCCCCCCATTCCCCTTTCATACCCTTTTCACTAACCACACTCTCATCACACACTCTCGACTCCATAACTTACTGTGTCAACTGTATTCTTTCTCTCTCTCTCTCCCAATCTATCTCTCTAACACACACACACACACACACACCTGAAGAAAACGTGTCTGCCCCACTCCCAAGTAGCTGGTCCATTGCTCATTTCAATATCTTACTATCAGAATATACTATACAGAATTACTCCCACACACTTTGTTTCTTTATAGTAGCAGACAAGTACTGTTCTAGCATTTGATCTCATATTGTTAACAACTGTCCTTGTTCCTTGTCTTTTTTCTCTTTAACACACACACACACACACACATCCTCTCTACACCCATTCTGCCTGTGTCCTCTCGCTCGCCCTGCACATAACCCTGGAGGCTAAAGGGCATGTTACGGTAAGGTTAGAATCACAATAAGCATATAATGTGGTTTTGCTAAATGTATAGTCGGTTATTGCAAGTTAATTGTAAGATATGGCGAGTGAATTGGAGGTGTAAGTAGGCCCATACAAATATCAATACAATAGAAAGAAATATAATATTGTGGCGTTAACAAATTTCATATGATACCATCAATGGCATCAGAGGAGACCCGACAAAGGCAATTAGCCAACTTTAGATCTACTGTAACACTGCCTATAGTTTAGACCTAAAATACAGTTTTATTTGCTGCAGAGATGAGTAGTCTAGACACACAAAGAAGTTGCCCGAATGTTTGCCTGTAATGTAAACCCACGCCACACAATTAACTTTGCATTGGCTCTGGTTTGTTTTGGATAAAACATAACCTAACCCAATGCCATAGCCTCTCACAATACCTCGTGCTGCATATGGTCTACCCAACACATTGTTTGACACTACTGTAGTGTCACTGTTTGACTCACTTCACATCATAATAGCCCTTAAATGCAGAGAAAATAAAAAAAATTGTGAAAGAGTTATATGGTCAAGAGTTCAGAATAATTGTCTTTGTCACAGAAATTGGATTAAAACACAAATATAAATTGTTGCATTTAATTTAGCTTATTAGGTTAATTAAAATGTATTCTATAATTAATTAGATTATTTTAATCGCTTGACAGCCCTAATATATATAGTATATATATATAAATACAGTATATACAGTATATATATATATTTTATATTGTCACGTTGCAGCAAGATGAGGACATAAACGCGAGACATGTTATAAATTAGAACAAGGTTTAATAGAGAAACACAAGGCAGGTACATCGAGAGCAATGCATACATTAACAATAACCGACACAGGACTGGGGAAAACACTGGGGCTATATCCACAAGTAGACAATACAGGAGGACAGACCATTGGCTAAGGTGCTACACATCAGGCATTATTACACACACACAGGTGGCAGTAACTAAACTGGGAAACACAGGGAAACAGGCCTGATACACAAGGTAAACACATGAAGTGACGAGACAGGGAACGCTGGGCTGACAGAATGTTACATGTATATTTTCTTTGCAGCTTTTGTTTGTTTGATTTTTAAAGATACATATTCATTGAAAATGAAATGTTTTATACATGCCCACTTTTCACCAAGCAAGGGATGACAGACAGCAGGTGGTAAAAACATGAAAATAATGATTTCATGTGGTGGGTTAGCAGCCACAGAAACTCACATTTCCAACTCAGTCTATGATTGAAACACAGCTATGTTCAAAAGGGAATGAGAGTACACCTGTAGTATATGGGGAGGGTAGAGAATGATGGGAGCCTATTACTGCTGCAAGGGTGGGGGTGTGTGGTGGGGAGGGGGTGCTGCTAGAGAAAAATATGAGCCACGCAGCGCAGGCTACATGTGCTGGTTCCAAATAGAAGGGTAACACCAGACAAATAACGACAAGAGTGTACCTTTGAGATCAAAGGGGAACAGAAGTCGAAAGACAGAAAGAGAACGAGCGAAAGAGAAGGAGAGAAAGAGAGATAATCGATAGGACAGGACAAATCAGGATCGACATCGTGTGACTTCTCCTGTCGATGTTGGCGTCATCTGAGTGCAAACTGATCACATTCAAATGATCTGAAACAACGAGCTGTCCACCCATACAGATCAATGAACTGTCACCAACACCGCGTTGGGGTGGCTGCCTACTTTGTGTGTGCGCATGTGTGTGTGTGCGCGTGCATGTGCGTGTGTGTCCCGTCTGTGATTGCTGTGGTAGACTGAGAACATGGATGTTGGGGACAAAAATGGGATGAGTCCAGCAATAAGTCATGATTGATTATGTCCCCTGCCTGTTGGAGGAAAAGGCAAACACATTCCCCACCGGCTCTAGAGAAATAGATTGTGCGGCAGGAATGCCATTGTTACTGAAAGGCACATTTTGCCTGACATGCGGCGCTATGTCTCCTCCTCTGCTTCTCCTTTCTTACAATGACAAATGCTCTCACTATGATGGATTGTATTGTTTCCCATCACACGTCCCTCTCTCTCTCTCTCTCTCTCTCTCTCTCTCTCTCTCTCTCTCTCTCTCTGACTCTCTGATACCCTCCCTCAATCAGACAAACACGCGTACGCAGCCTTCAAGATCGAGAGCATGAATTCAGCTCTACATCTCTCATCATGCATTTCAAGGTTAGCAGGGATGAGCAATTCCCCCATAATTGCATTATTATACTGTAGGCACATCAGCTATGCATGGATCACACACACAACATATAGCAATGGAACCAACAGATCTCATGTGCCAGAATGAGCATTATTATCTATATTAGCAGGTGGACAATATACTGTAGCCTTCTTCTCTACTTCTCTCTCTTCTTCTACACATAATAAATTGTTTATACTCTTAAGTCAATGTATAAAAAAAAAATGTAATTTACAACTAAACCAAAGCAAGCAAACAAACAAACACACAAAAGTGCAGCGTGAAATCCTTATGGAAGATTCTTTTTTTTTTTTTTGGTTTTCTTAACCTCTACAACACTTCTACGGATTTGAAGCTAAAAGTGGATGGGTCACATGTCAAATTCAGTTGTTGATCTATATGAAGATGTCCATCTTGCTCTGACGTCTTAGGCCTTCAAAGCGCAGAATATATGTAAAATGTAATTTATAATTGAGACAGAATATACACTTTTGAGTCTGAATGTATTTGAGAACATATATTATTGATATAATATCATATAGAAGAAAGTATATGTATGTTTGTGGAGGCATATATGCTTTCTTAACTAGCACCCACATTTCTAATTTTATGATTTAGTAAGGCTATACTAAAACCCACAAATATTTGTATTTGTTCTCTTCCCTGGCTTCAAGCTTGACATATCGTGTAAATGGGTTGAAGATGCATAATTGCATTAAATTATTCAGTTATGAATAACTTTCTGTCAGGCGAAAATTTAAAACATTATATTAATTCTGTGTTTGATCTTCATGTACTCGGGACCAGTGTCATCCACATTCATTATTTAATCTGAACAGACATCTCTCATGTGTTTCCAACAGTTTAATACCAAGATGAAGTCTGCACAGGCTTGATATGAGACTCATTTATGTATGGGCACACCTTTCTGAGAAAAAATACCTAAGAAGGAGCATTGGGTTTGTGTATTTGTGCAGTTAAGCCTAAACACTAAAGCCAAACATACATTGTTATCTTAATTGACCACTTTGAGTGGCAGTGTACCGAGGTGGGAATGCCCCAGCATCCCACCTTTACCTCTGTGCCACACAAAAACTGCTTTTGTCCACAGTAATGTTGTGAACTTAAATGTGACTGAAATTCAAATCTTCAGATGCTTACAGGGAAACTGGATTATATGGACAGTAATGTCAAACAAAAATAATAGTTGTTCTGAAATTAATTTAATAGGAAGTAGATAACACACTCAAAATGTTAAGAAAGCTACCTTTTAGTGTGTAACTAAATTAACTAACAATTTTGGTTTGTGTTTTCTTTTGTGTGTGTGTGTGTGTGTGCGTGTGTGTGTGTGTGTTTGTGTGTGTGGATTTTGTGGGCCACATTAAAATAAAGTTTATCAGAGAATGCTAACACCAAGACCTCTCTTTGCCACCTTATCCATTATTCTGCCACATTTTCTCGCTAAATATGGAACATAATTTTTCTTGTTGGAGAAATGTCATGGGAGTATGCCTCTCCCTTTCTCTTACACCCCTGCTTTAATTAGCGTTGTTTAATTACTAGCACTGAATTTTTTTAGGTTGAGGGGATTTGATGTCTAGTGAGGAGTGCTGGGGAAGTCCTTAAAGCTTTTGAGCAATAAAATGCCAACTTTTAACTTTTGCATATACTGTAGGTCATCATCTAAAGGCATAACATAGCCGCTGGGTCTGAATGTGTTGGCCTTTTACAAAAAATACAATATGTATATTGACATTAAAAAACAATATTGTTCCAAAACATTCTTCACTTAGCTCTTAAACAGTTGCATTCTGTAGAATTACCACTTGCTAGTTAAAAAGAAGGAGACATTATTTATACAACATTTAGTGCATTTTGTGCATTCTTATGCTGGCTGTGCCAGCCAGCATAAGAATGATTAGCTGACTTTATGTTTTGCTTCCAGGCTATAGGCTAATAATGCAGACGAGCTTCATCTCTATCCACTTTTTCTGTATTCACCAGAAGCTGTTTTTCAACCTTGTTCTGATCCTATAGAGCTTAACCACATTGTAACCCTAAGCGGTTTGCTAAATGCTATGCAGAGTAACCAGGGGGCTGAGCTGTTGCCAGGAAACAGGGTCATATTTGCCCCCGGTAATTACTGCTCATTGGTTCAATGGTCTATTACAAAGATTTGGTAACAAAATCATTTGTAAATTACATTTACATGTGTACATTTACAATTGATATTAGTAATTGTTCCTCGATAAGGAATTATTGTTAACTAAGACCATCCCTGTTTTATTTTTTTCCAAGTTGATGATTAAAATGTAGTATTTTTATAAAGAAGCCCTCGAACCATCTTTGTCTATCTTATTCTCATTATTTGGCACAGAATGGAATGCAGAGAGAGAAAGAGAGAGAGAGAAAGAGAGAGAGAGAGGTATGTAACAGTTATGTTACACTGATGTTCATGTCATGTTTTGTCTAATGTCCTAATTTTTTGACTGGTTTTGTTGTTTTGTTTTGTTTGTTATGCTTTGACAACATTGTCTTTGAACTTTCATGCCAATAAAGCAAATTGAACTGAATTTAGTTTAATTTAATTAAGAGAGAGAGGGAGAGAGAGAGAGAGAGAGAGAGAGAGAGAGAGAGAGAGAGAGAGAGAGAGAGACCTCCCTGATGACGAAAAGCTGTCGGTCCTTCTAGGGGAGGACACGGGCAGCTGTGCGTTGGCCGCACGATATTTCGTCACGAGCATTTGTTTGCACTTGTTTAACTCTCACTTATTTAAAGTGATTGGCTGCTTGGCTGGACAAAGGCTGGGTGTTTAATCTTTGACTTGATCGGCATTCAAGTATTCTTCCAAAATGAGAGACATAAAAGCATTTACTTGTCAACAATGAGAGTAAATTATTATACTGTAATACTAACCAAAGTCAGCAAACTATTATATATGCATTTCAAATTAGGTATCTGGGCAAAAAAAAAGGTTTCTGCTAAATTAACTCTCTCTCTCACACGCACATCTCTCTCTCTCTCTCTCTCTCTCTCTCTCTCTCTCTCTCTCTCTCTCTCTCTCTCTCTCTCTCTCTCTCTCTCTCTTAAAAAACACAAAAACTGAAACGCAAGTCGTTCCTCAGCAACCATTCCCATGCCGATCATCACCAGCACACCACACCTCCACTCTCAGAGTCCCTCTGTTCTCACAGCGAGCAGACCAGCAGGGGCAGATGAGTGAGAAAGGGAGGCGTGAACAGGAGGCGTCCAGAGCTTGGCAGCGTGCTCACACTGTGTTGTAATGAGCAAAGAGACAGCAGCTATGGGAGCTGATGGAGATGTTGTTGTTGTTGTTGTTGTTGTTGTTGCTGTTGTTGTTTTCACTGACAGGCTGTAGTTCAGACAGCTCTGGGGCTGTGCAGTAATTCTCAGATAACCATGCGAATGCTCATAAGTAGAAAAGATAAGACATACTTAGGGAGGGAGGAGCGCGGAACACACAATGGCCTTGTACAGCCTATCTAGAGTGTGTGTGTGTGAGAGAGAGAGAGAGAGTGATGGGGGGAAGCAAAGTGAGAGATGGGTCAATAAAAATGGAGAGAATACAGTCTGTAGGAGAGAGGAGAGGAAAGGCAAGGACAGGCCTTTTCCTTCTCTGTGACTTTAGTGCCACCTACACCTAGAGCTTGGCTCTAGGTTTCACATTTTTACATATTTGCTCTATTACTGTAACATAATTACCATAATAAAACAGCCACCGCTGCCAGTTCTATGTCCTGTGAACCTGGAATGAACCCATAGCATCTAAAACCCTTCGGCTTATATACACAGACACACACAGATTACCTCTCTCTCTCTCTCTCTCTCTCTCTCTCTCTCTCTCTCTCTCTTGCTCTTAGCTATAGACACTGCCTCCATAATATGTATGTATGTGTGTGTGCGTACGTGTGCGTGTGCGTGTGTGTGTGTGTGTGTGTGTGCGTGTGTGTGTGTGAAGTGAAGTCTCGTACATGTGTATCTGATCTGCCCCATCTGCTGCCAAGATAGGTCAAGTTTACACCTAAGGGGGTCCTCTTTGACTGGCTCATGAAAGAGGGTGAATATCTGCCTTCTCTGTTCTTTCCTGTCATTTGCTCTCCAGTAGGGCGTTCTTAATTGCCATTTAATATTTTATCTTTATTTATGTTTATTAATTTCTCAACACCTGTCCTGTGTAGTGTATGTAGAGTTTGAATCTTAAATAATTCCCTTTTTGGTGCTGCATGGTTCCTGACTCTGTTGTCATATTACATACTATGAACAGTCTTGTTACACAATGGATTGAAAGACAAGGGTGCTTGAGAGATAAAATGGTATAGGCTCAATCATAGTCACACTGCAAGCCTTGGTGCTAAATTCAGACTAATGAAAAACCTATTTTTTTGTATGGCTATTCACAGTATCAGATTCCACTGCAAACTGCATGCTCCTGATCTGAGCCACATGCACAAAGAACAAGATGTCACATGATGCACGCTGTTGAATAGAAGTAAGCATTGATTGATGCCCAAGAAGTCAAATTGATTTATTAGATGTTGTGCCGTGGAAGCCATCAAAGTTTACTAGTGTCACAGCAGATACTGAAGCTCACTGCACAATACACATGGAGCTTTACTGTATTGCCACCGTGCTTTGCACACTGACTACATATTTGATCTGCTTCTAGTATTTCACCCATTGATTAAAATGGGAGCAAATCTGCTCCACCTGTAGTGTGCAACACGTTTGACACACATCCCTCCACTGACGCAGCCATTTTACATGTTTGTGTTCTCTTCAAAATGAATGGCAATATCAACAGAGTGATGTAAAGCTTGCATTGCAAAAAATCAATCCTGAATCTGATTCATCCAATGGTGTGTTACGGCCATTGTAAAACTATTATTTACAAAGATGAAGGAGGGCGGTAATATTCTGAGATTAAAGTAGTATATTTACAATAACAACTTCTGATCATTTCTATTGTTACAGATTTATGGAGATGAGTCAGGCACTGGCAGTGTTCTTGCAGTCAGGCCTCTCAGATCAGGCCTATAAAAACAAGCGTGCCTTATGACTTGATTGATCAAGTCACTTAGGGTGATTTTATCAATCAATTGCTGACTTTACTAGTTCTTAGAGATGAGTCACTGTTGTGGTTTTGTGATTACAGTTTTGTGAATGTGTTTAGTGATTCAGTAATTGTGTTTAAGCGAATGAAAAACTGCACTATAACTCTCTTATGAGTTTTATTCATTCAAATGAAATACAATTGCGTTGTATTTCCTGATGCACAAAAGCTATTAACTCAGTATGCCACATTTTACGGCAAGGTCTCTATGAGGGGGAGAAGAACAATACATACATTTCCAACTATAGTCACAAAGAATATATAAAATATTGTTGCAAACTGTAAGAAAAAAATTAAAGAAATCTCAAACATACAGTAAGACATGAACCCTGATTAAAAACACAATCCATGACTTTATGCCTGACCTTATGCTGTTCTAAAATCTTACTGACAGAATATTGGTTATGTTTGTCTTCATATTGATACTATGCATACAGTAAGTTAGCTATAAGATAAGTCTGTAGTAGTGAACCTCTTTCCTCCTCACTATTAGTCCATATTCATTAGTAGTGGTTTTGTCAGGATGGTCTGGTAGTAGAAGTGGCCACATGACTGTTAATAGGGCAGTTGAACTACCAGTATGGTAAGATTTCATGTAGCTTACATTTTCGAGTTTTTTTTGTGCAATTTGTGGTAGAGTGAATCCCCTCCAACCTCCCACCAATGCCCCTGAGTTTGTATTGATCTAGCTGTGTTAATTACATTTTCCTTTACCTATTTAATTGACCACGGGGCAAGCTTAACCGTTACTATGACATTTAGCACGCACACTTACAGGCACACCCATTTACCTACAACAATATTGACATTCGCATTATAGACATTCTTCTAAATGAGGAAGATTTGTGTATTGGTTAACATAGTAACTGCATGAACCTGTCATGATTCTCAGATCTTAGATGAATTAAAATGTTTGGCCAATGAAGGAAGAGAAAGAGAACAAATGATTTACCACATTCAACTGATTCATTGAATAGTTTATTGAGAATGTCAAGGTGTCCTTTAGTCCATTCAACAAGTGTCTGTGTGTCTGCTATCTCTCTTTCTCTCTATGCCTCACTCTCTGCCAAGGACACTATCCCTGCTGTTGTTACCATGGAGACAAGCCCAGCAGGGTTGTGGGCGAGACATGTGTGGGACCATTGGTGACTTGTTCTCTGTGTGTGTGTGCGTGCATGCGTGCGTGCGTCCTTGTGTGCGTGTGTGAGCGTGTGCATGTTTGTGTGAGCATTTGTTGTAAATCAATATACCAACATTTGTATGTATTTATTAAATATTATATTTATTATTTATTACCGCTGTGTGAATTATCACAATATATAGAATATGCCCAGGAACATAAAATACTGTATGACATCCTACAGTTCTTATCTTACTACATTCCCATTACAGTTTTCTTAGTCTCTGCTATACATTTCTCAGATCAGAATTGAAATTCTTGAAACTGTAAACTTTCATACCCAGGAACCCCATTTGTCATAAATCAATTGTATCATCATTTTGAACAAATTGCAAATGCCTTGGCACATTCAAGCAAATTATCATAATAATTTGACAATTGTATATTACTCAATTGTATGTTTCCCTTATCAATTACATTATGTTAATAAAATGTATTGTACTGGTTAATAATCCTATCCTAATCGTACTACTGTAGGCATTAGGTAACTGCATTAATCAATACATGAAAAATTATTAAACCAGTTGTCATAATCTGGAAAACATATTATCCATACATTAGACTTTTGTAAATGTGTCCCAAATGAATAGGTAGCAATAGGTGAAACTTGACTTTCACAATATTTAACAATACTATAAAGTCATCAAATGACAAATGACAAATGATGTCCAGTATTGGGAAAGTTACTCAGGAATTGTTGAATCCTTGAAAAGGTAATAACATCACTTTACGTATTACTTGGTATTAAAAGTAATTAGTTACATTACTAGTTACATTACAACATTACTTTCATAATCATTACAATCTACAAACAGTCTTGCCCCTTCCGAAAAACGACATCCTGTGTAGCCAGCTCATTTTATAATTGAATCCTCTTTATTGGAACAATAATGAACCTTAGCAGTCAACAATCAGCCAAAGTTACTGCCCAACACTGATCATGTCCAAAATATTGCAATCAATGTCCCATAGATGGTAATATACAATGTTGTATGTATATCATGCAGAACATAAAAACATTTTTAATGACTAATTATTCATAACAATATTAATTATAACATATTGGGACCTTATCACCAGGCAAAGCAGTGGCCCAGTGGATAGCACTGTGGCCTCACAGAAAGAAGGTCCTGGGTTTGAACCCCTGTGTCCCTGGTGTGCGTGGGTTTCCTCCGGGTGCTCTGTTTTCCTCCACTATCATAAAACATCAAACAGGAGCTGTACAGTGGGTGCCTGCAGCTCCCTTGATGGGTTAAATGCAGAGGATGAATATTGCTACATGTATGTGTATGTGACAATAGAAGCACCTTTGCATACCTTTAGAAAAAAAAAAATCTTTTTTTTTAGTAGTTCAGTTAATAAATCCCTTGCATTTATATATTTGACAATGTAAAATAAATATAATCTTTTTTTATATTAAAACAAAAATGTATCAGAAAGTACAAAATATATACAATATTGACAATATGGCATTTTATCAATGTTAATGTGGCTCGGGAAAGAGAAGTTTGGGGTGGCTGGATGGTCATAAGATGCCAACGGCTTGTCATTCTGATAGCCCTGACTGACATATTTTTTTTTTTTTTTTTACTTTTGAGAAGTAAACTACGACGGCGTATTAGGGCCATAAAACAAAAAAAACTAAAAAATCAGAGCGGGAAGGGGGGGTAAAATTCTGAGTTAATAAACTCGGAATTTCTGACTTTATAAACTCAGAATTTCTGAGTTTTTAAACTCGGATATTTATCGCCTACTGTAGCGGTCCAATGACGTCACTTTTAAGCGCCTGCTCTGTAGCAA
>JAODUH010002569.1:0-11941 GCA_027564835.1 Typhlichthys subterraneus | reverse complement strand
TTGTTGTCACATGAAAAGATATGCTCACATATTTGCAAATATGTGAGGGGTGTACTCACTTTTGTGAGATACTGTGTTTGTGTGCCAATGTAACAATATAATTTTTGACTGTGACAGATCTAGATCAATGGACTATGAGTTAGTGGTAGATGTTATTGGTAGGGCTGTGCATCGTTTGGGTTTTATACAATTCCGGTTCCAAATTGTTTTAAAACGGTTCCGATTCCTAAACCGGTTCCTAGTCATTTGTTTATTATTATTCAAGTTATTATGATTCACAGTAATATGTTGACTGTTCCTAAGCCGACAGCGCTTGTCACTCACCACAGAATTTTGTTGACGGTCCCTTAGCCACCAGCGCAGGCATTTGTCATGTTTACACTTTTATGTTTCATGTTTGCACTACGAGGACGTTTATTTGGCAAATACAAGTCGTAGACTACTGTCTGCGCATGACGCTTGGTAGCCTTCTGGTAGTAAGGCTGTAATAAGATTATAGTGGCAACTAAATGAGTAGCAGATAGGCCTATGTTCATTCATGATTTTCCATTAATTCCATTCGTAAAAGAAAAAGGTGTGTTCAGTGGACTGAACGTTTAACTTTTTCACTGAAGACGTTTGAAAGTTTGCTGTGTTTAATGCGCGTGGCGAGTGTTGCTCAATTACACGTAGGATATAGCCACATATTTGCCTGGGTGTTTTATAAGTAGCCATAGGTCGATTTAGAGCCAGTAAATTAAGCTTTCATTACTGCCGTTTGCATTAGTTTGATGCGTTGTAAACGTTCCACCACCCTGAATGCAGTGATATACTAATAAACAGAAGGCTACCTGCCCAATTGACAACACGCTGACGTCAGACGCACGTCCATCTACAAACCAATCACTGTATGGGGAGACGCAGGTGATGACAGCAGGATGTAGGTACATCAGGCACAACGGCGTAGAGCGCTCGCTAAACTGCAGTGTGAAACCAAACCCAATCAAATGTATACAATGTAACAAAAACATGTAACTGGGTCCGGACTTTCAGGGGTGAAAGCGGCCTTAGATGTCTCCCTGCTCCAACACACGTGATTGGGTCGTTACCAGGCTTCTGCAGAGCTAGATGACAAGCCATTCATTAGAATCAGGTGTGTTGCAGCATGAAGACATCTACAACATGCAGGGCAGCGGTCCCCCAGGACCTCTGATGTAAACTGTAATGGCGTCTCACCTCTCCTTGGCGATGTCCTCTTGCAGTGTATCCAGCACTCTGCCGAGCTCCTCCCTCTCCTCGCCATGCTTGGTGACGAGCTCCTGCAAGGCCTCCGTGTGCCTCTCCTCCAGTCGAGCCCTGTCCTCCTCCATCAACCGCTCCACCTCTTCTCTCTCGGCGCAGAGTCTCCAGCGCTCCTCATTCAGCCTCTCCTCCACCATTCCTCGGTATTCCTCCTCCATCTGTAGTCTCTCCCGTTCCCACCCCTCCTTCAGCTGTTTCTCCATGTGCTCGTACTGCTCCTGCCTGGCGAGGAGCTCACCCTCCTGCTTCTCCACCAGCCTCGCCGCCTCCTCCTCCAGCGCGGCTCGTAGAGCCTCCTTACCCCGCCGCTCCAGCTGAGCCCGCTCCTCCATCAGCCTCCTCACAGCAGACGCCCGCTCCTCTTCCGAGCAAAGCCTGGCCTCCTCTAGCTCGGCCATGCGCTCATCCTCATGGGCTCGCTGCAGCCGTGCCTTCTCCCAGCCCTCTGCCAACCTGGCCTCCAGCTCGTCCTTGACCTCCTGGCATCTCCTCCTCTCCTCCGCCAACCTGGCCTCCAGCTCGTCCTTGACCTCCTGGTATCTCCTCCTCTCCTCCTCCAGCTCGTCCTTGACCTCCTGGTATCTCCTCCTCTCCTCCTCCAGCTTGTCCTTGAACTCCTGGTATCTCCTCCTCTCCTCCTCCAGCCTGACCTCCAGCTCGTCCTTGACCTCCTGGCACCACCTCATCTTCTCCTCCAGAAGCTTCTGGTGGCATTCCTCCAGGTTCTTCAGCTCCACTTCATGTAGTCTCTTGACCTCTTCCATCTCCCGCTCTAGGTGAAGGCATTTTGACCTGGCCTCGGCCTGCTGGCCTTCGAGGGCCTTGAGCCCGTCCTCCAGGTCGGACGTGTGGGCGCGGGCCTCCAGTAGTTGCTGGTGGAGTGTCTCCACCTGGTCCTCCCGCTGGGCTCGCTGCACCTGGTCCTGAATGCTCACCATCTCCTCTCTGAGCGCCCGGAGCTCCTCCTCGTACTGCAGAGAGACGGCGGACCTCTGCTCCTCGTAGGCGGACCTCTGCTCTTCAAACTTGTGGTCGAACTCACTGATCTGAGGGGACGCAAGGCGGATCATTACATTAGCCAATTAGCAGTGCATGTTCTCAGTTTAAACAGACTGTGCATACATTGCCCCAGCACAATGTTTGATTTGAAACACCTCCCCAGAAATAGAATTGTCATAAACACACACCGTAGCATGCATTTAGTAGGCAGAAGGCCCTCCTACGCTAGTAAACTCTAGACAAACCTTTCTTTCCAGCCGAGCTCGTAAATCCTCTGTCTCCCGGAGGTGCTGCTCCTTTAGTTGTTCCAACATCATCTCTGCCTCCAGGCTCATGTTGAATGGCTGGCCGTCCTCCGAGCCTAAACCTGATAAAAATGGAAACTGCTGTATTAAGAGTTGAGGGAACATTCTCTATAGTATCTAGGAGTCTATATTTGTGTGCACAACTACATACCAAGTTGTTTTAAAGAAGTCATTGCAAGCATGAGATTAGCATAACAGTACATATAGTTAGATTACAATGAGTCCTCTCTGTTTAATTTGCGTGGTAATAATGCACTATCTACCTGGGTCAGACTCATTGCCAGGGCTTTGGCTCTCAAACTCCTCCGACAAGGGCTTACTGCATGGCTGAGGAGCTCTGCCCAGACTGTGGAACGCCTGTATTTCTGACTGTAACTCGTCAATACGATCTTGTAATTCCTGACAAAAGACCAACAAACATTCAAATGGGTTTTTATGAAGGATTGTTTATAGGAGGTGCAGCCTATAAAAATTAGAAAACTTCAACTTATTGCATTTGCATTACCCTGCACTGGTTCTCGTAACTGTCGCGAAGATGTTTGAGTCGTTCTTCTTGCAGGAGAAACTCTGCACTGCCAGGGTCCAAGTCACCAAACTGACGAATAGAATAAACGACTAAAAGGTTAGTAACTGTACCTCCCCAAAATAGTCTGACAAGAACACGGGCAACATGCCATGAAGACAACTGGCTTATGCACAGTGAAATGACTAGGTACCTTTTCCTTAAGAACACTATCCAAACTCATCTGGAGCTTGGCTATTTGGCCTTGTGCCTCTATTAGTTTATCAGTGGTGTCCAGCAGCTCCACTTCAAGACGTCTGTTTTCCTACAAGAAAAACAGGAAAAGATATCAGCAGCATACAACACACATACACACTGCCTCCAGAACCTGTGAAATGTCCATCCTAGCTCACTGTTTATGTTTTAACAAGGCTGCAGGGCAATAGGCCACTGTGCAACTGTGCCTAGGAGCTCTAGGGTGATCAATGGATTGTTCAAACAGACACTGTAGCTCTACGACAAGCCAGTCAAGTAATATGGTTACCAATATTAAACAAGGAGTTTAAGACTGTCCCTGTACCTTCACAGAGATGGACAGTTGGTCTCTGTGGAGGGCCTCGTCCTCACGCATCTTCTCCACCTCCGCCTCCAGCTCCTCGCGCTGGCGGCCAGCCTGCTGCTGCATCTGGTCCAGCTCCTTGATCAGGTCCAGCCTGGCCGCAGACAGCTTCTCCTTGTGCTCCTGCTCCAGCTTCCTGTACCCCCGGATTTACAAGGAGGGTGGTGAGTGGCACGTGTACACACCGTGTGACACACCACGTGAGACAACACGAGACACACCGTGAGGCACACACCGTGGAGAGGAAGCGTGTGCAGCTTTGCATTTGAATTAATCTGTCTGTTTGATTAAACATTAAGCCCCTCCCCCACTATAGTTCCAGGTGTGGTATTAAACTTCCACTGTGGAGATAAATTGCCATACAACCCTACACACTTAACGATTCTAATCTATGTATATACCCCCCCACCTCAAATGTCTAGTGTACAAAACCCACTTTCAAATATGATGATTTGGGCACTTTGTTGTAGTGTCTAATTTAGGTTTCTGTTTCATCATGTAGTTTAGACCAGGGATTATGTCATACTGAACCAGAATTCTGTGCACTTTTACTGAGGAAGGACATTTGTATGTCAAGAAGAATCATGTACAGTATTTGTTTAAACAGACATGGCTGGAAGGTGAGCATAAGGGAATATCAACAAGCCTGGTTGTACAGTCAGTGTACAGGCAGCTAATGGAGGCTTTACCTGAGATTGAGGCTGTTCATGCGCTCAATAGCAGAGTGATGCTCATCCACTTCAGTTGCCAGCTGACATTTCATCTTCTCTGCCTTCTCGAGGTCATGGCGAATCTTCTCTTTCTCCCTGAGCTCTCTGTCTACACACTCTCTGACAAACAAAACATCACTAGTTAGATATGTTATGGAGTCAACTCAACTACATGGATGAACTTAACATAGAACTGTCCAAACTTTATAAGCTCCTTTTTCAGGGTAGGCACTCCCTTCCTCCGCACAATATGAACCATTTGTGACATAAATGTATGCTGATCAGTCAAACACTATGAATTAAGTGCAGACAACTGGCAGTCTTTTTTTTTTGTCCACCTGCACACCAGCATTAGAAAAAGTTGACATAGGCTAATGGTAAAGTTGCCAGAGCAGTTTTTGCCTCTGGGCTCTCCTCTATGTTTTAACAGCGCAATTAGCATGTCTCCATTCACACTCCATTGTCATAAAAGCCACGACACAGCACAGATCATCGTCCTCCATTTTGTTGTTGCACTTCACTATACCAACTGTCGGCCGGGTTACGTCGCTCAGCATTCCTGCTGGCGGTGCGAATGCAAACAGACAAAATGCTAAGGTGTGTAGCTCTCCGGGGAGCTCATCAGTGGGCAGTCCCTACAGCTGAGTCCATACAACTGTTTGGTCTGAAAGTGCCCATTGTATAGCCAAGAACCTTTTAACAATAGTTTATCTTTAAATATAAATTCAGTAGACACTGAATGCACTGACACAGTAGGTTGCCCCTGTATACTCACAGGAGGTGTCTGATCTCAGCTTTAAAGCTGGCCAGGGCCGCTTGGTGAATCCCATTCTTAGTAACCAGCAACTCGTTCTCAAGGGCCATGGTGAGCTCACCCAGGTTCACTTTTCCATCCACGCAGAAATCCAAGGCCTGCAGAACAACAAGAACAAAACAACCGCAACTAGTAATTATGAAATACATTCGTATCCCAATTTCAATTGCACAATTTATTGTAAAGTAGTAGACATTTCTTTTTACAATAATCGTTTAGAATAGTCAATATTACAAATGTACATTAATATATTACACCATACATACATACCTGCAGGATCTCAGTGCTATTCTCAACACCTTCCTTCATCCAGGCGTCCAGAATGTGTTCTACTGGCGTGGAACCCGTGCCGTCGTCCAGGGTGGAGAACAGACAGAGGCCGATTGTGCCCGCCATGGCAGAGGGAGTGACTACACGTCGCCCTGCCTCATCGAAGGGCTGTGGGAGGAACATCACTTGGTGACTGAACACACTGGAGGAGATAACACTGTCCACACTGGAGGGGATAACACTGTGAATACAGTTAATGTCCACACTGGACAGTGGAGGAGGTCACTGGTCAGGTGACCAATGAATCAATGAATTACAGAAAAGAGAAATCCTACACAGGTATACCATTACCAAGGTATCTATTACCCAGGGTAATAGACTGTATACTTGCTTTGTTCATCCCAAACCAGAACAAAAGATATTTTCAATCCAACAAGAATTGGTTTCAGAACCAAAAAACGGCGCTAATGTTCAGTTATTTCTGACCCATGGCCCCTATGATAGATAACATAATTATATTGTGAATGTATATAACAATATATTTAAAATTGATTAATAAATAAAAATAAAAAAGACTATAACTGATGGTAATTATTCATGGTTAAGCGTGGTGTCCAGTTCACCTGTGTGGAGTGGTGCCGTTTCAGCTGTCTATAGGGAGTGGAGGCGGAGGGTGTTGGAGGTTTGCTGTAGTTCACAACCTTGGAAACAAACTCCTGAACGGCCATCACTCCATCTCCACCAAGACTCTGCAGGAGCTCTCCTGTCACCTGGCAGGGAGATGAAGAAAGGTCATGTCTCTCCTCACACTGTCCTCCAAAACAAAGGACGGTCAATGTGCAATCCTATGTTAAGTGCAGTGGAAATGTCAAGCTTTTAGGGAATATTCCAAAATGGTGCAAGTTTTAGCCTACATATGGTTTTACATCTTCAAAGCTTAACTAGCTCCCTAGGCCATCTTCAAAGTATTTTTCCTTGCAAAAACATTCCCTTACATAAGATTTTTGCAGTTCTGAACAAGTTACAAATCTTATTTTGGTATTAAAATGTAGATAATCCCTGTGAGATACCAATGCAGGTTAAATATTCAATGTGGTTGACACTGCTCCTTAGTAAATGAAGCTCAAATACAGCATAAACATAATTTGTTTTCATTTTCGCCTGACATACTGTAATGCTATTTATATTGACACTTAATTGGAATTATGCACCTGCAACTCCTTCACACTTTAGGACTACAATACAACATCTGATGAGTATATTTGCCAAGGATTAGGGCATTGTGAGTGAACACATCAAAATACTTATGGGTTTTACAAAGAATGTCAGAAATATTTAATTATGTCTGGTAGTTTTACATGCATGTTTAGGTCTATACATACACATTTGTGTGCTTATGTTATTTTATACATATATGTACTAATCTGAGTGAATTTTTAGTAATATACCTCACTAAAAAAATGGTATGCTTGTTGCGAAAGATGACGTAACTTGAAGCCCATGTTGATAAGAAAGAGCTGTGATTGGCCAAAGTTGACATGAGACCCCTTAAAATATTCCTCTCGGCCTGGGTAAGACGCGAAACTGGGTTTGAGAGAGAGAGTGTAGTATTTCGTAGACTGTATGCATGTCTATAAGACGCCAGTGACCTATCATAGAACTACAACCACCAATGTATTGCCGTCTGGTATCGAAATAATGTCTTCAAAATGGAAGAACAAGGATACGTTCTTAGAATGCTTATGGAATATCGTTTTAAAATGTTTTTTTTGATCTACCCAGCCCAATCTTTCTCAACTAACTTATCACAGACAAGGCAAAGTGTGCATTTACTAATTCTCAAAACTTAATTTGTGCCGTGATGTACTGAAATTTGCAGGCAGATACTGTGTCTTGAACAAAGCGTGCACTCTTTCCCCAGTGGTACATGGTATGTTACATTCCCAAACATAAAAAAGGCCTCTATTTACATGCGTGCATTTACATGCGTGGACAAGCGATATTTGCACATGCAAATATGCGATACGGGTTTTAATCGGGTTGACTTTGAATTTGGGCAATGATTGTTACATTACATTGATAGCAGAGAGGCTTTGCAATCTAGACGTGTATAATAAAGGCAATCACACATGTATTTTAACAAATTGTGTGTGTGTGTGGGGGGGGACGGGACATTTTTTTATTTAGTTTTTTTTTTATTCAGAGAATGACCACATTATGTCTCTATAATGGCAGATACTGTTATTTAATGTAAAGGCAGAGGGCTGTCTCACCTGGAGGCCCAGATGCTCACAGAGAGCAGAGAGCTCAGCGTGGCTGGCCCAGCCATCCCACGCCAATGCCAGCTCCTCACAGGCCTCACGTATCCTCCCCTCCAGGTGGTCCGACAGAGACGTGACAGACCCCCGGGGTGTGCTTGGCTCATCGGGGTTCCACAGGTGCATCTGGCCTGCACGCCCACGCACAGAATACAACTTATAGACAAATATCTTGGGAATGTGCAACTGTCACATGCCATTATGGTAGACAAGGATGTACCTTCAGCCTCATACTCCTCCATGCTCGTTTCATTTGAATGCCAACGCTGTAAACAAACAAAAACAACATATAAACATTCATTTCATTCATTTCCTCAGAAATCCTATGTACAACAATGTTATCAAACATTTACGTGTCGAGAAAACATGCATTTTTAATAGGTTATGGACTGAGACAGGATGCAAATCATGGGTGGGGTATCCAACAAAAAGCACGAGAGCTATTGTAATAACATTGGCCCTTGGAAGGCTCAGAGGTTAAACCTGCTGCATAGTGGACAATTCAAGTGTGACTGACACGCTTCTATAGCATTGGTTGAATAGGAAACCAATAAGCATCGTTGATTGGTTCTCTTTCCCTTCTGGTAACTGGTTGAGTATTTGTAGCTTCTCAATAACTGAAATTACATTTATTTATATTTTACATTTTACTTTATGTTACAAAAGTTTGTTTGGGAAATGGTTTAGTTGGGCGTGACCCAGTGTGAGCTCAACCAATCCCAGCGCGTCCATCTATTGTTTGACGTGTTCAACCATGAGGGAATGAGGAACAGATGGGATTCAGCATGCGGGCTACTTTCTGCAGGCTGTGTAGGCATCTAGGAGGGAGGGGGGCTGAGGGGCCTCATTGTTTGGCAGAGCCTCGGTCACTCCTGCTCATACAGATATGCCTCCAGTCTCTCTGGCAGAGCCCCCTGACCCGGCCCCATCTGCCAGGCCAGAGGCTGGACATTGTAGCATTGTTAGGACTCACATCAGTCAAATGACAACACATGCACACACGCTCCAGCTCAATGTCTGAGAAAGTTTAATCCTGGTGGGTGCCCACATCTGGGCTGGTGTAGGACGCACGCACGCACCGAGAGCCATTGTTGCGACAATGAATACGTGACCAGTTGGCCATTTGTTCAATATTTACATACAACCTGAGGCTTTTCCAAGGGGCAATGTTTAAATTGGTTTATTTTGCCATCACATTTACCAGCTAAATATGAAATACAATAATACATACTAAATAATGACTATATATCCGCTACCAAAATGCCTGTGATAAAAACAAAAAACTAATAATAATCCAAATGGGGAATATGTAACAAACTTATTTTAAAGCGCATCAAATTTTATCTATTGCAATCCTGTCCTGACCAGACCTATGCATCTAAACTGCCTGAGACTGCCAGCTATTGGTGGAAACAACCATTTGGTGTATGCCCCAGCCTGCTTCAGCATTGCTAATGTACATTTAAAACATGTTTCTATTGCCTTGACCACACCTACACAGCCTGCATACATACTGTAAGAGTATGCCATACAGTCTCATGCAACATTAGGCTTGCTGTAGTCATCACCATTACAAAAATAAGTTACATTATGTTCACATAGTAAAGTAAAGTTTACTTAAGCTTAGGTTGTGTTTCTCTATGGATTTGGTTAGTGAAATTTAATTCAACTACAGTATATTAAGTACATAGGGCGAGGCGGTTAAATGGTAACCCTGTACTGAATGTTATTTACACACATCTCTGATGAAGCAGAGTAGCATAGCAAACCTGTCTACGTTACCATTTACGACCTGGCCTGTATGCAGCCAAGCCGTTTGGTTAAGAATAACACTAGCGGCCTGCCACTACTAAGGACAGAGTTAGATGAGCACCACCGTGCTGGGAAGAGCACAGAGGATGAGAGGTCAGCGTGCTGGTGTACCTCACGCTTTCGTGGCACAGCAGAGTCATCGTTGTCTTCCTTTAGGTCCTCCTCTTCGACAGGGTTATGATGTGAGGCAGAAAAAGAGTCCGACATCGGTTCAATGAAATCAGGCGTTGAGCGGCGACCATAACGCTTGCCACCCTTGACAAACTTTGGTTGGATCACAGGTGAATCTGAGAAGGAGAGGCCGACAACTAACCGGTCAAGTACAGTTCAGAGCTGGTTTCTGTCTCACAAGGAACATGTGACACCAATATACAGGGTTGGGTAGGTTGCTTTTTAAATGTAACCAGTTACAGGTTACCAGACTAAAATAATCAGCAGCGTCATTTTTGGATTACCTAAATTTAGTAACATAATCTAATTACTTTTCATTACTTGAAGTGTTACTTCATGCCTAAACATTGTTCTTTGAAATGCCATCCAAAGCAATTTACCGTGCCAAATACAGTATTTACTTAATAATTCCTGTTTAAATTGTTTTTAAATATAATTCCTATATTTATTAATGTTTTTCTGAATTTCTGCATTTGATTACATACATGTAATCAGTTATTTCCCAACCCTGCCAATATAGATGAAAATGCACTAAAATTTTCCTTACTATTCATAGTAACTTCTCCAAAACAAAACACACACTTCCTTTTAGACAGACCAGAAAAGAAATATGATCCTGGAGGGCAACATGCAAACTGTTCTGACAAAACTTTTCAGTAGACTTAGATACTGTACACAGTACAGTGGTAAATTCATATTTACTATATATATTTACTGTGATTTTTTATGTGCAGTTTAAGAAACCCACAGTTAAGTCTGATTTTAACCTCATTACATTTCATGCAACATTTAGCAATAATGTATAATGTCATACCCACACACACACTCTGAGGGTCAGCATTGTGTAAGGATTCTCATGAGGTGCAACACACATGGACACACACGCGCACGCCTGAGCTGATAAACGCTGAAATAGTTATCCATAGTTTAAAAAGATACCAGACCAATGTTAAATAAAAAATATAAGGAGTATTTTTAAAAACACAGTTGGCTCAGGCCTGATCTCTTAGCTCCGTGCCTTTAACAATTTATTAAAGGCACTTTTTAGTAAGACATTTTGTGTCTTACTAAACACAAAGAGCTTTTTCTAACAAATACACCCCTACCTAGTATGTATGATGAAATATGGTGCCTTCATTTTTCATGAACAGATTTCATGAATTTCTTGAAATCCTATTCAAACAACGACTATCTCATCGTGAAATACAACTATTCAACTGCATAATGTGCGAGTTTCATCGACTTTCCATTTCTGAATTGGCATTATCTTTGTCACAAAAAATTATTTTCCACAATCACCTCCAAAGCTTACATGGGTTTTCCCCAATGGACATAATCTTGACATGGCTTATATTGGAGGTAAAGGATATGGCTTTCTACACCACAGATGGTAAAGAAAAGCACCTTACCTGGTTTAGGTGCAGTCTGTGGTTGTTCCTGAGGGGCATCAATGGATGACGACAACACCAGTATCAGAGCATTCTTGAACTGGTCAAAGTCAATCTGCACCAGAAATTATTAAAGCTTAAAAACATACAAACCATTAACAATAAGATTCTGCACTGATGTAGAACAGTCAAGAATGTGACATGTCTTTGTATGATAGTTTCACAATGCTTACATGTTACACACTTATGGCTGGTATGTGAAGGAAAGGAAAACAAGTGTGTCTAATGGGAAAAATTAAGCAAATTAAATTCCTAAAACAAGATTCTGGTCTGGATGTCTCCGAGTGCCTGGTTGGGATGTGTGTGTACGTGTGTGCGGAGGTCACACTTGAGGAATCAACAGCTGCTAACCCTGAATATGGAGATAGTCTTTGTCCCCACAGTCCTGCGGCTGCTGATTTGGCTCTTTTTGACTTCATTGTTGAATGCAAGGGGGTATTATTGCCCCCCAACCCCCCCGACTCACAGCCCATTTCCAACCCCCACCCACAACAAAGCAGGGACGATATCACTACATTCTACCACACACACACTTTCTTCACAACATTTGGAGGCAAATCATTCGGGAAAAGGAAAGATTTGTGCTGCTAAACACTCAGTCAGAGCTATTGGCCAATGTAATGGCCATACATTTTAATTTCAGCATCCCCATTAAATGATGGGGGGGGGGGGGGGGGGGGGGGTAATTTTAA